>ML347277.1:124423-136010 GCA_005239505.1 Nicotiana paniculata
CCAAAACCCCATTCATGACATCCTTTGCTAAAAGACCCAGCTATCTTTGCATGTTTTCTTCACTCCTCCAAACTAGTTTATCATACCAAGATGGTGCATATTTTCTTGTTCTAGCGCCATAATGTAAGCTTTTCCAATCTTTTCGTTGATTGTTTCTTATTGGAAAACCTAAGGTAGAGGTTGGATGCTTTATTCGGTAACTGTACTCTTTTTGCTTGGCAAATTGGTTGTATGAAGTTCTATGTATTTTATCACATGTTCCAAGTCTTTGTTCTTTTAGAATCATTGATACACCAGCTTCTCCCTGTAATTCCTTGAGCAAAGGAATGTGTCAAAATATTGTTGCATCTTATTTTCATAGGTCACTGGATTTTCTGTTGGGGGTCGTGTGGTTGATGGAGATGGTAATGGAATTGAGGGTGCAGAAATTTTAGTTGATGGACAGAAAAGAATTATCACCGACAAAGAAGGATATTACAAGCTTGACCAGGTAATTCTGTTTGGAGCTATGCTCTAGCTTCAAAGTTCTGAAAATTGGAAGATTGGCAAGTTGTTGTGAATACCACCAGTTTGTTTCTAGCATCAGTCTTTCCTGACGTTGTCCGTGGTAAAATTAAAAATCCAGGTTACGTCTAAACGATACACAATAGAAGCAAAGAAGGTGCACTACAGATTTGACCGGCTCGTTGACTTTTTGGTAAGTTTATCAATTGCTGTTTAAGAAATTTACAATGATGATTTCGCAATCTATCTCCTTTTAGTGCAAGAAATTTGTTATATGGTCATTATATTTCAAATGGTTACTTACCGCCTCCCTTTTTTGGTGGTTCCGTCCCTTCCATCCTTATATTGTTAGGTATTGCCTAATATGGCTTCAATCTCTGACACCAAAGCTGCATCATATGATGTATGTGGTGTTGTGCAAACAGTTAGTTCTGAATTCAAGGCGAAGGTAACGTGTTGCTCTTCTGTTCTTCTATCAAATTTACAGCTTTCCTAGAACAGTGGTATGTTTTTAAATAGTGTTGTTTTGCACATGAAATATAGTTAAAATCTGAAATTACTATGTTATGCTGGTTGGATATTGCTTTGTGATATGACCTTTTTCTTTACTAGTGGTGAGTTGCTTTTTAGGGATACTGCTTGCGATTCTGCAGATTTTATGTGAAATGAGTTAGGTTGGTATATTTTAGTGGCTTAAAGTAGTTTTCTTAATTTTTTTAACTAATCTAAATCATACGCCCATCTCTTTTCTTAAAAATGTATCATACACCTATCTCCAGTTGTTAGTTTTCTGATTTCATGGTTAGAAATTAAAAGATGAGTGTAGTTTCTTTTGATATTTCCATAGTCTTCTAGCAAATGGTTATGTGCATGCAGGTAGCTCTGACTCATGGCCCACAAAACGTTAAACCTCAAGTGAAACTTACTGATGAGAGTGGCCATTTCTGCTTTGAGGTATGTCAGAGTGAATATTTTAACTTTTTCTGCTTCTTGAGACTTGAATACTTGCTGTAGCAGTTATAGGATGCTGTTTTAACTGAAATAGGATAATCAAGTGTATAATGGAGTCATATCTGTTATAATCTGTAGGGTTTTTAACATACTTTTTCTGATTTCCACGAGTGTGTGGGAGGGTGCACGATGAGAAACCATCAATTATTGGTGCTTGTTTACAAAGACATGTCTAAGCGAACTTGAGTTTTACATCCTGCTTCAAATTGTCGATCATGTTAAATTATATGTACACTCTCAGAACTCAGAAGCTTTTGTGCCCATTATGTCCTGATTGTGAGTAAGATTTTTAGTACTTGGATTCTGGCCGGGGAGCTTTTTTCCCCCTTTTCTTTTGTTTGGTTGGGGGGTACTTCTTCAGTGTCTTGTGAAAGGTATATATCCTGCTCTTGACTGTACAAAGAGCAAGCACATAAAATTGTTTTTGAGAAAAGTCGCACTAGATATAACTAAACCCCATTTGTATAAGATCCTTCTTGAATCTACAAGATACCAAGGTCGAAGCAGAATAGGACTTTGGGTGTTAAAGTGTCACAGCTCCAAGGTTCTTTCAGTATTGGATCTTTGAGACCTTTTAGCATTCCCTCATCCTTTCAGAACTGATTGACATAAATTTTTCACGACGAAGTTTCTGTCATCATCCTCATATGTAATGATACTTGAAAGTTTTTCACAATTATCTGTTGGAAACACATTAGTTTTATCTCAACTTGTCACAGGTTCCTCCTGGTGAATATCGCTTATCTGCCATTCCAGCAAAGCTTGAGAATGCTCCAGAGCTTCTGTTTTCTCCTTCTCATATTGATGTCTCAGTTAGGAGCCCGTTATTGGATATCAAATTTTATCAGGTATTTGGGCTATGTTAGAAGAACTTCAAATCCAACTATCTGTTTTGGAGTTATGCTAGTTTTTCGTGATGTGTCAAACTAAATATCGAAGTTGTGGAATATGGTAGTAGAAAGTCAGCCCATCTAAATTCAGATAAAATGCTCGTTGATCACCTTATCCGAAAAAAAGAGGAAGTTAAATTCTTGTTGATCACTCTTTTTTTCTTTCTGAAGGCACAAGTTAGTATACATGGCTCTGTTGTTTGTAAAGAGAGATGCGATTCTTCAGTTTCTCTTACTCTTCTGCGCTTGGATGGGAAAAGTAAAGATGAAAAGAAGACAATTGGTTTGACAAATGAGAGTAATGAGTTTTTCTTCTCAAATGTTCTCCCTGGCAAATACAGGGTCGAGGTAACATCCACATCTACGTCCTTTTTTCTTCCTGTTTTAGGACCCTTTGCATTTCATTCTATTTACATCGCCAATGTCTTTTCTAGTGATTTTTATCCCGCTTGTTATTAGCTAACTATATTTGTGGGGAATCTTAGTAGTCTAGTTGGTTGACGACCAGAATATTCACCTTCTTGGTGAAGGTTCAATTCCCCACCTTTTAAACCCCTCCCCATTTCCTGTTGGCAAAAAAAAAAAAGAAAAGAAAAGAAAAAGAAAAACTATATCTGTTGATTAAAGGTTTGTGTTTTTCTTTTATTTTAAATTAAGCTCTGTTTTTTGCCAGTATAACGTCCGATGGTTGGAAATTCACTTCATAATCCTCTAAGATGTTCTCTGGCTTTATTATTTTTGTGACAGCAGCGATGCATTCTCCACTCTGATCTTTTTTTCGCATGAGTATATGTTTTTATTTTTATTGCTGTGTTAGCAGCATACAAAAAGCTGGCAGAAGTTTTATTTATACATATTATTAATTTGTTTGGGGCGGTTGTAGACGGAATGAAATTTTCTTCTCACTTGGGTTTTTCCTTAACCATTTCTTTTGTGCTTTCCTTTTCTCCAAGAAAAATGCTTTGTGTGGAATTCAATATACAAGGAAGTTCATTTCTTTCTCTTATTTAGGGATTTCAGGGGATCCTTTCCTCTGCCTAGGCATGTCGTAGACCTTATGCAGGAGTAAATAGGAGATAATTCTTGCCTATTTCTGCATTAAGTAGTGCATGTACTGTATTTATTTTTGGACTTTTAAAGAAATACTTGTTGCAGAAGTAGTCTAGCTGAAAACTACAATCTATATTACATCTATCTATTCTTTGTTCGATTAGTTGGCAATGCATCGTGGTGTTCCATTTGATGATTATGTTCTTATTTTCAGGTAAAAAACAATTATCCGATATCATCAGGAGAAGATAAATGGTGCTGGGAGCAGAGTTTTATCAATTTAGAAGTTGGCACTGAGGATGTTAAAGGGGTGGATTTTGTTCAAAAAGGATTCTGGGTCAACATAATCTCAAGCCATGATGTGGATGGTTTGCTGACTCAACCAGATGGTTCTAGAATGAATTTGAACATCAAGGTTGGCTTAATTTAGCTCAAAAAGTTAAATCTCTTAACTAACTCGAGAAGCTCATTTTCTTTTTCTGGTTCTTGAATTGCAGAAGGGTTCTCAACACGTGTGTGTAGAATCTCCAGGAGCGCATGAACTGAGCTTTCCAAATTCATGTATTTCATTTGGGAGCTCCTCCATGATAATTGACACATCTAGCCTATCTGTATGATTCTTTGGGGTTGAATTATTCTATTCTATGATTTCAGGTATCATCTCCATGTTCTCATTTATTTTCTTGTTTTTTGTAGCCTATCTATTTGAAGGGGGAGAGCTATCTTTTGAAGGGTCATATCCATGTTGAATCAAGCTCATTTAGTAGCATCGAGGGCTTGCCGGATAATATACCACTGGATGTTTTGGACAGTGAAGGTTCTGTTGTTGGTGGTCTAACGTCAAAACTTGTGCCTAATGGAGTTGATCAATCGAGTGCGGCAGTCTATGAATTTTCCATGTGGGCTAGTGCGGGGGAGGAATTTACTTTTGTTCCTCGAGATGCGAGGTGTGAATTATGTGTCCGTTATTGATGCTTCTCAGTCATTTCAATTTCATTCTTTTTGTGCTCTCTCTCTCTCTCTCTGTGCGTGTCCTTTTTTTTTTCCTTTCCGTGTTCTCTCTGTCTCTCGGTTTTCTTCTTTTTGTTAAAAAAGAAAATACTTATTTGATCAGGAACTTCAAAGAATATGACCTAGCCTAAATAGAGGTTCATGTATTGATTAAATCCTGTGATTGATTTTATTCCTTAAAAGAGGAAATGATTTTTGTTGTAATACAAGTCTGCTTTTGTTTAGCTATGTATCTAAATAATTTAGCTATTCATGCATTTCTAATTGTTGTTACATGTTGCAGGGATGATGGCGGAAAAAAGATATTATTTTATCCTAGACAGCAGAATGTATGTGGAATTGCAAATTTTTATCAGAGTAGTTTTATGTATCTACTCTTAGTTTTGAAGTCTTTCCCCACTTTCTCCAGGTTGCCGTGACGCAAGATGGCTGCCAATCTTCAATTCCTCCTTTTGCTGGTCGTCTTGGGATGTATGTAGAAGGATCAGTTTCTCCCCCTCTCGATGATGTCGTTGTCAAAATAATTGCTGCAGGAGACAGTCAAAGTGCTCCACTCAAGCGAGACGAATTAGCACTTAAAACTACCACAGGGACAGATGGATCGTTTGTTGCAGGGCCTCTATATGATGATATAAGTTATAGCATTGAAGCTTCAAAGGTTTGAATGCTCTTGACTACACTCCAACCGCCTCAGTTATTCGTGTTTCTTCTTAATGCTTTGGCTGCGTAGAATCGTAGATAGATAGCATCTTCAGCTTGTTTAATAGGCTCTTCATCCCTTTTTGAGTTATTTTTTTGTTTTTGAGTGATATACAGTGCATTGTACTGATGGTATGGATGTCTTTGATATATTTGCATTGTTGGCAAAATAAGACTAAACGTATCTTTTTGGTATACTTCTTGTAAACGGGCGCGATTGTTTTGGCCCTACCATTAATGAAAATTTTATTTACTTGATAAAAAAAGACAAAGTATGAACCAGGTGGATATCAGGAGAGTTGCTAGCAAATTTTTTCTTTCTTGTTGCTGTGGTTATCCTTGATTGCATTTTCAAACTTAAGCTGTCAGCTATTCCTTCTTGGAGCTTATTTGCCTACTAAGGTTGTGTGGACTTGATTAGAATAAAAGCTTTCTTTTCTCTTTCTAGTGGAGCTGTCTAACATTTCCTTTTTTATTCACAGCCTGGTTATCATGTAAAGAAAGTCGGACCTTATTCCTTTTCTTGTCAGAAACTGGGCCAAATTTTAGTACGTATATATTCTAGAGAAGATGCAAACGAGCCTTTTCCATCAGTTCTCTTATCATTAAGTGGAGAAGATGGTTACAGGAATAATACAGTAACAGGTGTTGGTGGGATTTTCGTGTTTGGTGACTTGTTTCCAGGGAGTTTCTATCTCCGACCTTTGCTTAAGGTATTTACTCTTTATTTCTAAACTTAGGATTTTCTATGATTGTCTTTGAATATAGATGCTGGTATATCTTCTAACATGATTGTTTTGATGAGTCTGCATTTGAGTAATAATTTCCTTGCTTAATTATGATACTGTGATTATTGTCAATATGGTATTATAACCTGTAGCAAACTGTGAATTCGTATGGTTATCTTGAATGATGATTTTTTCCCCAATAACTATCAGGAGCATGATCTGTTTGATTGTTTATAACATCCACATTACAATTGTATTAGTTTCTCTAATGAGGGAATGATTGCTAATGTTTGCCTAGGAATATGCTTTCTCCCCTCCAGCAGAGGCAATTGAACTTGGTTCTGGAGAGTCAAGGGAAGTTGTCTTTCATGCAACCCGCGTTGCATACAGGTATATATACAGGAAATGTTCTGTTGCACAAATGTTGTAGCTTTTAATGTTAGTGAGTTGTGTGAGGTCTTGATTATTTGAAACATGCGGGTTCCAATCTACTTGGATGCTTCCGTCCAATCAATAACCTTTAAATGTGAAGGTTTTTGTGCCTCCAGGCCTTTGGTCTAGTGGTAAGAGACCAAGGCGTGATGTGTGGGTTAGGCGTATGTCACGGGTTCGAACCCCGTAGCAGACAGAAGGCTTGTATTTAAGCTGAGAGGGGTAGAGGAGCAGGCCTGTTATCCACCGAGTTTCAAACCATGCCTCACTGCCCATTGGGGATTTCTTAGCTATTAAAAATAAGAGAAAAAAGGAAATTTAAAAACATTTAGTAAATAATATATCGCAGGACATGCAATGACATGAGAAGTTTGTATTTTGATTTCATTTGATCGTCTGTGTACTTGAACTCACCTAATTAACTCACCTTATAAAAAAATAATTCACCTAATTAACCTAATAAACGCTGAGAAGTATTAGCATTATGCATTAGCGTTAATAAATGGTTGTTTGACATTGTAATATAGTAGTAAATATTTGGTCATTCATATCTTCTCCGTATCGATCTTCAATTTGTCCATCCTTTAAAATGTTCTAAAATCTCCACCTATGGAGTGGACGTGCTTGAGATGCACTGAGGACAAATGAAGAACTAACAAGAAAAAATCAACAAAAGGAGAAATGGGGAAAGGTTTGGCATGTATCATATTTGATATAGTGTCTACAAGGACATAAGGGTGCTTTAGAAGTTTTTGGCTATTAACGGCTCGGGTAAGGAAATCTATTTGCACATCATCCACCATTGACTTGTAGCTTTTCTTTTCTTCCATAAGGTTTTCCTCTCTACTTCTCCGCTTGTTGAAAATTGACCATATGGTTTTCCGTCTAAGTTGTACTGTTATTGCTAGTTCTTAGATGAAGGGAATTTGTTTTGGGTACTCTTTGCTACTTCTCTAATATCATATGACAAACTAAGTGAGGTATGACCAGCTTCAATAAAATTTATCCTTTGCCATTGAGTTGATATATGTAAGACATGGTGTATACGATTTAAGTACACATAGGGAGAGCTTTAGATCCCTGAAAATTCTTCTTGAGCAGCTACAAGCAAGAAAATAAATTTGACGTGTCATTTGCAATATCGTCACCATTTTATGTTGGGATTCAGATGGTTTGACTTCTTTACAGTGCCATGGGAGTAGTTACGCTCTTGTCCGGTCAACCAAAAGAAGGTGTTTCAGTAGAAGCTCGAGCGGAGTCAAAAGGCTTTTATGAGGAGACAGTAACAGATTCAACAGGATTTTATCGATTGAGAGGACTCCTACCTGACACTACTTATGTGATCAAAGTAGCAAAGAAAGTTGCATATGGTGGATCTATGATCGAGCGTGCATCTCCTCAGTCTATGACCGTTCAGGTTGGTACACTTAATATTTTCATTTTTCTTTCATGTTTAGTTATAGCTAGAAATATGAGTTGTTGTAGCAAGTTTTATCTAATGTCTGTATTGGAAGGCATAGTTTGACGTATTTTGCTCGTGTGAACATATAATTTGCAGGTTAGGGCTGAAGATTATAAGGGATTGGATTTTATAGTATTTGAACAGCCAGAGAGTACCATTTTAAGTGGCCATGTTGAAGGGCATAAAATCAAAGAATTTAATTCACATCTCCAGGTGGAAATCAAGTCTGCCTCTGACCCGCTGAAGATTGAATACAACTTCCCGCTGCCTCTCTCAAACTTTTTCCAGGTGAAGGACTTGCCGAAGGGTAAGCACCTTGTGCAGCTGAGATCATCTCTGCCTAAAAGTACCCACAGATTTGAATCAGAAGTTATTGAGGTTGATTTAGAGAAACATACCCAAATTCATGTGGGCCCACTCAAGTACAAAATCGATTTCAATCACCAGAAACAGGTATTTTTACTTCGTCTGTCACATGTATTTTTGCTTTGGCGACTTACTGGAAACTAATATTCTTTTTATCGCCCGTCTTCCACGATTCCAGGAATTAGCCCCGGCTCCTGTATACCCTCTGTTTGTTGGAGTTTCTGTGATTGCGCTTTTCATTGGCATGCCAAGGTATCTGGGAAACTTCCATTCTCGTCTAATCGATCTATTGTTATCTTTCTAGTTTCATTTTAGTGCACAGGAAATGAAACAAAATAATGTCTATTTCCTTGTAACTCTACTTGCAGATTGAAGGATTTATACCAAACCATGATGGGAATGTCTGCATCAGTATCAGCTGCAACTAAGAAAGATGTGAAAAGACCAATTGTGAGAAAGAAAACATACTGAGGATTTACTACTTGTACCATTTTATAGGAACTTGAAGGTTGATTTTTAGCGCAATAGCTCTGATGCTTACGTAGGTGATATGATCTAAGCACAGAGATGGTTCGTATTTGTTGATTGATGGAAGCAATCTTCACTGCATAAGGATCTCGTCACAGCAACCTCTACTACGATAGAAACTGACAATGAGCTTGCGAAGGCTTAAGTAGCTAAGTTCAATTTTTTGGGACGTTGCTACGTCTAAATTTGAATTATTGTTGCCGGATAGGGTGGATGATGATCACTTGTTAGCTGTTAGTGCTGCAAATTTTGACAATTTAACCTTGCCAATTTTGGATAGTTCTAGTAACTACATTTTTGTGATTCTACGCACATTTAGCTTTTGTAACTACTAAACTCATCTCGTTTTAGTTAGGACAGCGACATTCAAATCCTTGTTGCTTTTCTCACTTCCTGGAAATTGGAATAGGTAATAAAAAGAGAGCAAACTGTCCCTGTTCTCTTTTATTTTATGTTTTGGTGTATTGGAAGTGTGTTGACGGAGAGGAAAAATGAAACCAAAAGAAAAAGGGCAAATTTATGTTCTTTCGGTTCTTTAGTCTGAATAATTCTGGTGACGTAATTTTTTTTATTTTTGTTTTGATAAACTAGGGAACCCGCCGCAGCTTGTAAACTATATTGGAGAGGTAAATGCACTAAGACAAGTTTGGTGTGACGAGCTCGACCAAGAAAGCATGCAAGGGTTTGAACTTGCGATCTCCTATTAAAACTTATATTCCTTTTTAAAACTAAATTCAACAGTACAACTGTCTGAAATAAATTTAGGGGTCGTTTGGTTTGAATATGACTTATGCCGGGACAAGTTAAGCTGAGATTAGTTATCCTGATATTATTTTTTATCTATTGTTTGGTATGTTATATTAAAAATGACAATTACATAATTTCTAAGAAGAAGGTATTAGTTATACCGGCACTAATTACCCCACCCTCTACAAGGTATAAGTTATTTCGGTATTAATTTTAATTTCGGGATAACTTATACTAGATTTGCTAACCGAACAAAGTATTAAGGTGATATTAAATTTTTATACCAGTACTATACCTTCTTATACTTCGTACCAAACGACCCCTTATAGTATTATTTTTGGTTGTATTCATTAGATATTCTAGTGCTTATGTTAGCCCTCCCGTCACGAGTCTTGTAAAGTTTGCTTTCCTCTCTACTCTGTTATGGACGAACAAGAGTATATGTGAACTTTTGACTTTTTATGTACTATCTTAGTATTATTGTAACAACTTTTTTGACTTAGATTTTAAAAATAATTTTATTTATATATAATACAATATGTAGTTAACAAAATTAATTTTAAAAATAAGAAAGCGTAATTACACTAAAATGTAAATGTGTTAACCCATTTCTTAAGTGTGAACCAGTAACTTGAAAAGGACCAAGGAGCATATTAATGTTTGACTTTTCTTTCTAAAATTTTAAAATATTAATTAATAAAATAATTAACGGAGTTTGCCATCAGGTGGTTTCCTAAAAAGTACTCCTACTAATTTACAAGGAGAACGAACCTATTTCGCTTGTATTGTCTTTTTTATCTGAGGATAATTGTATATTTGGTCCTTTTGCTCATTAATAAATTTTGATTTTGATTCTCGTAATAATTGTTTATGAACTTTTAACCTTCTATTAATTGAAAAATGCAATTTTAATCCCTTTACATAGAAAATATGTGATATTTAGACCTATATTGAGCTTGAATATAGAGAAATTATATGACTTCGATATAAAACATTGATAATTTAAATGTTCAACATTTAATCATTCTTAAATTATTAAAGATAAGCATACACAAATAGGGCTGTGCATAATTTGGTAATACCGAAATACCGTACTGAAATCGAAAATTTTTGTATTTGGTATTCGGTATGGTATTTGGTTTAAATTTAAAAAAATATTGGTATTAAGTATGATATTTGGTATTTTAAAATGAAATATCGAAATATCGATACCGTACCAAAATATATACTTTATTACACAACACACATATTATTAGTTATAACATAAATATACAAATTTAAAATTTTACTTTCCTTTATTCTCTAAGTTTATCAATTAACTCTAAGCAAGTAACAAGATATTTCTAATGATCAACTTTATTCTTGTATGTACAGTTTTTTTTCTCTGGGTTGATATGTG
Organism: Nicotiana paniculata; assembly: GCA_005239505.1. Classification (NCBI taxonomy): domain Eukaryota; kingdom Viridiplantae; phylum Streptophyta; class Magnoliopsida; order Solanales; family Solanaceae; genus Nicotiana; species Nicotiana paniculata. The sequence continues at coordinate 135,251 of ML347277.1, forward strand.
CTAGTTTTGAACAAATCTTTTGTCAACAAATATTTTTAATTTTGTACTTTTGAGTACTTTAATTTAGAATATTACAGTCTATGACTCTATGCACTAGCTAGTATTCAAACCGAATAAACTGAAGTTACCAAAACGAAAGGAGAAACACCGAACCATACCGAATTTAATTAAGTACGATATTGGTATTGTACTTTAAGAAACTGAATATCAAAAATATCAAACGAAATATCTAAATACCGTATCGTACCGATCGAGCGACACTCCTAACATACAGGATCAGAAGTGCATGTATCATTTCATTGAAGTTTAGATTTGATGTGCTTAATCAGAAATTGTAATGGTAAATATTAGTACACTTTATTTGACATTTTAGGGACTAAAAGCGCAAATATTTCCTTATTTTATTATTCATATATGTGGTGAGTTGATGCCACGTAAGCTTACAGCTAGAAAATAAGCCGTACGGTCAGCCGGCAGCGGCGGACAAAACGGAGTAAGAGGAGAGAGAAACGAGGTGGTAAGATTACACTGTCCGAAATGACAGCGACACTCAATCTCTCTCTATTTTCTCTCTCTAGAATCTTCTAAAACCCTATCCATCCTAAAGAAAGCTTAGCTCCTTTTTTGGTCTCTCTTTCTTTCAATGGCGTCTTCCACTCCCCCACCCCACTGTGCTCTCACTACCTCTAAACCCTATCAAAACCACCCCCTACCCCAACAAAACCACCCCCACCCCAACCCCCACCACAACCCCCGCAAC
>ML347278.1:0-27333 GCA_005239505.1 Nicotiana paniculata
AGACTTAAAGAGTGAAACAGAAACTCAACAAAAGTCGAACTAACATTTATATATTAAAATGGCGTATTAACTTATACTTAGCCGTATAAATTTTTTATATACATTGTGGTGCTCCTAAGTTGTCATGACTTTAAGGAAATCCAAATTTACCCCCGATGTGACTGGGGGTAACCACTAATTGATACAAAGAAAAAAAAAGAGGGATGAACCAACTAAATTTCTTCAAGAGAGGGGTTGACTTCACTGGCAGAAGGAACGGGAGCAACTGGGGATGAAGAGGCATGAGCGAATGGAATCTCACCATCATGTGAAGAGAGGTTATGACCTTGTTGATCCTTCTCCATGGATTCCTTAGTTTTAGCTATTTCAGCACTAAGGTCAAAACCCTCTTGACTCATTTCCATCAATGTGTCAAGGCAAGAATTCATGTACGCCCAACTCACATCGACAACAACCACCTCTTCCAGATCTTCATAATCCTTCTCCCATACTTGAAGCTCAGCTCTCAATCTGTCCTTCTCCGCTTCCGTAGCTTCATGGGCGGCCCTTAATGGTACAATCGACTCCTCTAAAGTTTGAGCTTTGTCTAAAGCCTTACGAAGGTCTTCTTGAGTACGAGTGAGTGATTGCACGAGCTTGCCTGAGTATTCCTCCTTCTGCCCCAACAAGTTTTTCAAGTCTCTAATCTCATCTGAGGCACGGGACAGCTGCTCTGCGAACGAAGACTCCAGAACACTCTTATATTTATCAACCTGACTGCAAGAAGCCTTCTCTACTGCAAGTTCTGCTGCCATGAGTCTCATCTGCCGCTTCAAGGTACTCCTTTCCTCTTCTAAAGCATCCATGTCAATCCTTAGGCTATCATACTGTGCTTTCCAATTATCAACATCAGCCTGCAACTCTTTTGTCTCTTGGTCCATGTTTGAAATCCTCTTCATAAGCTCCACGCCTATAAGGTTAATCTACAAGAAATAAACCAGTCAGATATGGTAAATTCTTTTGAAGAATCCTGCACCCATGGGCATACGGCCTGGCAGGCCTTCCCTTTCCATTCATATACGAAAATGAAAAAGGATAACTTGCATCATACCTTCAAAGAAGTATGCACGACCTCATTGGCCCATATAAGAGCACCGTGGCTGGCTAGCTTTGCTTTCTCAGAGGGACCTATCAAAGGCTTGAGTCAAACTTCGGGCTCACCCATTTTCTTGAAAAGATTCCCCTCAGGTGGAACCTCTATTACCACCTACTGCATCTCTCTGCTGGAAGACCGTACTTCCCTAACGGAAGGCATGGAAGCAGGCAAAGATGGAACAACAACATACAGGGAGGGTTGAGGAGCTGTAGAAGCCACGGGAAAAGAAGCAGGCACAGAGAGTTGAAGAGTCGAGGAAGTTATGGGCAAAGCAACAACAGAAGTTGAAATAGCCAAAGGAACAGACAAGACAGCTTCTCTCAAATAATTAGGAAAGATAGCGGCCAAAGGGACATCGTCAGGAGCGAGATCAACACCCTCATGAATAAGGGAATGTGAAACATCATCAAGTACATGGGGCTCAATCACAGACACAGAAGGTAAGGTTAAGGCTGTAAGCTCATCATCTAAAACCACCCACCTTCTCCGTGGCCTGTGCACTAAAACACCTTCTTCTTCTTCTTCTTCTTCTTCTTCTTCTTCTTCTTCTTCTTCTTCTTCTTCTTCTTCTTCTTCTTCTTCTTCTTCTTCTTCTTCTTCTTATTATTATACGGAACGAGACTCACCAATCTTCCTCTTCGAGGAAGATGAACCAATAATAATTTCTTGGTCCTGAGCCAAAGACATCTTCAGGATAATGAAGCAGACACCCCACGAGCGGAGAACCCTATTAAAAGGGAAAAAGTTAAACGACAAAGAAAGAAGAGACTCGAGTAAGGAAATAAGCAATAACAAAGAGCTTCACTTACCATGGGTCTTTACATGCCAACCATGCCTCCCAGCGAGGTACTTACAAGATCTCTCTTCTGAAGGAGCAACAAACAATAATTTTTCTACCCAATCACGAATACTGGAGACATTCTCAACAATATTCATGATTGCTGAGAGAAGAAAAAACAAATACGGTGTTAATAAAACATCTCAAGTCAAAACGAGAAAAAGTAAATAAATGTGAGCTAAAGCATACTCACGTGTGCGATTCCACTTCTCAAGGAAGGGAAGATTTTCTTCACCCACTAAACCAACAGTGGGTACAACAACATACCGGAGGTACCAACCCCTATCCTTATCATCTCCGGGGGTTACCAATACTCTTTTGCTTCTAGCAGTCAAAGTGAAAACCCCTTCACGAAATAAGGTAGGAGAGTAGAGATGAATAAGATGATTGAAAGTAAAAGGAACTGAGGCTAAAGAAGCCAAACTCCTAAGACATGCGACAACTCACCACACAAGCGGACCAAATTGTCCTAAGTAGATATTGAAAAAATGGCAAAACTCAATTATAACTGGGTCAATGGGGGGTCTAAACCCTAGTGTGAAAGGATACGTATAAACAAAAGAATATCCCATTTTGTAAGACGTTATTCTTTGATTACTATTCGGAATATAGATAGGAAAGTCAGACCTACAAAAGCACTCCTACGAACAAGGGAAATCTGACCCTCAGTTATAAGGGTTGAATATCTTTCGACACTTTCAAGAGAAGAAGATTGGTCTACAAGAACTTGATTAGTCCTAGCAAAAACAAACTCAGCAGGGATAGTTTCATCGACTCTAGGTTCACGAAGGCGTTCGCCTCTACCTCTAAACAAAGACTGAGAAACCCTAAACCTTGGAGAAACTAGAGATCTAGTGGAAGAAGAAGGAACTATCTGAGGAGAAGAGGAACCCCTCGAAGGAGTGGATCCTAGACTTCTAAGTCTACCACCCCTCCGATTCCTAGTCGGAGCAGAAGATGGCATTAAACTTTCAATATCAATTACTCCTTGAGGTTGGTTTGAAGAAGACATGTTTGCAAAGACAAGAAGAAAGTTCTTTACAAAAGACAAAGTTAGAAAAGTGTTTCGTGGAAGCAAAGAAAAGAAGAAAGGTATTTATACTTGAGGACAACCGTCAAACATAGGAAAAAAAGAAAAATAATGATGAAAGTCATGATTGAAGATGTCACTTCGGGACTGGCACAACCGCAAAAATCCCTAAAAGGTGCCGAGTAAACGCAGAACCAATCCGAAAAAGACACGTGGTACGAGCATTAAATGGAAGTGATAAACGACGCTTATGGTGCAGAGAAGGATACAATGATTCGAGGAAAAGCGGCGGCAAAATATTCCCGCCATAAATGAATATCCACTTACCAAATATTAATCGTTAAATATATGGTAAGTGGGGGGACTATTTGTATTGGTAAAAAAGATTTTCACACGTAAGCCAGCTTTTGGCAACTCAGCCAGTCACGTGGACGCAGGAAAACGCGACAGCTAGATGAGATCCTTTGAAGAGGTACAGTACAAAGAGGTACGGTACAAAGAGGCACGGTTCAGTAAACCCTCGAGCTTATCAACCACGGGAAACTCAACTTGATCAAAACAGGAGAGAGGCACGGTCTGAATGAATCTAGACAAAGCTACGGGCAGACTCAAAGACCCACAATTGATTACTCGAATGTTATGTAACTGTACCCACATTACCTTTATCCTTTGTAACGCCTCATTAATGTCATAATTAGTTATTAATGAGCAACCATAGCAAAATTTGTACGTTATAAGAATCTCCTATATAAGGGAGGAGAATACAGCTTGTAAAGGCATCTGATTCTCGAATATAATTGACTTCTATTTTCTATATTTCTGCACTATTGTCTATTATTAATTTTTCTCCATTTCTTTGATTATCAGTAACCGTATTCATATTAAAAATAAGCTTTAGTCAAATGGTCTAATTCTTTGGTTAAACAGTAATATTGTTGAATTAGAGTCCCAATATTCGTATATAGTTTCCACACTTTCTTTCACTTCTAGTTGTGATGAAGTGGCGAAACTAAGAATTATATATATATATATATATATATAAAATAATTTTCTTAAGAAGGATGTTAAATTGATCACCTTTTGCTTCATATAGCTTCGCTCCATCTTAATCTGATAATGCAGTTGAACTTGACCTACAGGAAAACTAATTTTCCAAACTATACATCATACATGTGTTTGTAGACTAAAATATAAGATGCTAATTAAGATAACCCTCCAAACCTCCACAAAAGGAGGATGCTAGAGGATCGATGCTGTTTTTTTTTAAAAAAATAAAAAATTAGGAAACTCTTTGATGCGAGTTTAGCTGCTTTCTATTTTAACCTTGTTGGATGAAGCGGCATAGTTTTTAGGATAATAGAAAAAGCAATATTGTATCTAGAATTGTAAAAGCTAACTACTTCAATCAAAATTTAAAGCTAAATTATTCAATCAGTGATGCCTGAATTTTTATCGAGATGAATTTACTCTCAAGAAAACCCAAATTTGAAACGAGTCCGAAACCTAAATATGATTTTTTTGGACTCAAATGACGGAAATGAGTGAAAAAAATATTGTGACCAAACTACATATAGCCCTTTAAAAGAGCGCTATATGTATAAAGCCTTTTATAACGACGCTATGTCTGACTTTGACAAGACTGCCACGTATAGCGCCTTTATAAAAGGTGCTATACATATTTTGTGGGCACACTAATAACTATTCTGCACTTAACTGACATAACAATAATTATAGTGGGCATAGCGCCCTTTAAAAATGTGCTATACCTCCAAAAATTCGACCCCCCCGGATTGGGCATTGCCTTATTTAAAGGCGTTAAGGATTTTGCAAAATCCATTCAGAAATATTCTCAACTCTTGTTAAATTTTTCTTCTTGTTAAATTCTCAAGCATTTTGTCATAATGTCCGAAGAGCGAAAAGTAAGGTTTCATTATATTGGGGGGGGGGGGGGGAGGGGAGGTTGTGGTGGCGAATAATTCAGTGAGCTATAGTTTATCTCCACAGTGTCATGTTAAGTTGCCACATACAATGGAGTACGATAGATTGGTATCATTGTTGTGTAAAAAAATAAGTGTGAGCAAAAGTTCGGTGAACCTTAATATAACCGGAAGATATCCGTATTCTGTCACTCTGCAAGGGGTTGCTTGTTACGCTGAGTTTAACATCGAGGATGATGAAACTTTGAGTGATTTTTTGAGGACTCCAGATGAATACCGGGAATTTCTTTTGATGAAAATGTTGGAAATGTACGTGAAGGTTGAAGATGTTCGCAATAATGAGGTTGAGCTAAGCAGGGATATCCCTCAGTCATCAGGTGGTTATTCTAGAGCAGTTTTAGCCGAACAGGTTCCGACTGAAAGAGTTTGGCCTGATTTAAACTTATCTCCACGGGTGAATGAGGACCGAGGAAATAATTTCTCTCCTACTTTACATAATCCACAAGACGAGTGGTAAACTTCAATTTTCCTTGTGTTACGATATTTATTTTTGTTGTATTGAATTTGTATTAAAACTCATATATTCCACAGGGGGTACCAACCAGATATGAATTTTACAAGTATGAACCTACGCCCAGTTGGAATATGCATAATTCTGGTGTGTTGGTTCATGGTGGTCCATCCGGGAGTCATCACCAACAAGATAATGTTTATCATGGGATGTCAACACATTACAATTTGTAAGTGAAGTGATATAGCTATATGTAAAGTATTTATCAATTTGAGTAGCTTATTATATTGTTGTTTGTGCAGTGAAAATGAGCAACTTGAACCTCCAAGAAGAGAACAGTGATTATGACAACAATGTCGATGAGTCCGGAGATGACATATCCTTCCCTGATGAGGGTGGTGATAAGGAGGAAGAGAATGCTGAACCTGATTTGACGAAGGAGCATGCTCCACCCCCATTTGACCAAGAGTGTATGAGTCCCACTTGCTGTTTTATTCAAGGGATATTCCCTACCTTGATCATTTGCCAAGTATGCCGGATGTGGATGCCCTCATAAGGGATATCAACGAAATTCGGACAGCAATATGGGATGAGTCTAGACCAACGATGCTGGCAAAGGGCATTCTTTTTCCTGATAAAATGCACGTAAGCAGGGCGGCGAAAATGTACAACATACGAGAGTGTCGTGAGATGACGGTATGGGAGTCAACTACAGATGTATACAAGGTTGTTTGCCGTAGATGATTTATGTATTATCATTGGATGCTGCGTGCGAGCAAGAAGAAGACAGGTATGTGGAAAGTGGGTAAATACATTGGCACCCACACTTGTAAAATTGACACATTCAGTGGGAATCACTTCAACTTGGATGTTGACTTGATTTCTCTTGTCCTGATTCCACATATTGAAGAGTCCATAAGTTACAGGATCAATGAGTGCATTACATCCGTCCACCATGAATATGGCTATATCGTTACCAAAAGAAAGGTATTTCTCGGGCACAAATGTGCGTTTGAATTTTTTTATGGTAACTGGGATAAGTCATTTGCAACTCTACCCAGGTACATGCCCATATTGCAACATTTTAGCTCCGGGACTGTAGTTGAATAAAAACTTGAGCGGATTCCAGGAATACCAGAATATATATTCAAATACGTGTTTTGGGCATTTAAACCAGCAATTGATGGTTTTCTGCATTGCCGGCCGGTAATATCCATAGACGGCACTCATGTCTATGGAATATGATATTAAGCTGTTGATCGTCGTTGCAGTAGATGCTAATGGGAGTATATTTCCTTTAGCTTTTGCTATTTATGCCAATGAAAGCCAACAGACATGGGCGCTATTTTTGAACCACTTAAAAAAGCACGTTGTCAAACAGCGTTCAAGTATTTGTCTAATATCTGATCGACATGGTGGTGTTATAAGTTCTGTAGATAATTTTCCTGCATGGCAAGAACCGTATGCCTACCACCGTTACTGTGTGAGGCACCTGAAGGCCAATTTCCAGAAGGCACATCCCAACAAGGATTTGCACAATTTAATGTGGAGGGCTACAACAGATCACCAAGAGCATAAATTCCGGAGGCACATGAAATCTATCAGGCAGGAAGACGAGGTAGCCTAATGTGGTTGATGCGACATAATCCTAAAAGGTGGTCTTTGCATGCAGATGGTGGTAGAATTTGACCACAAATGTGTCAGAGTCTTTCAACGGGTTATTGAAGTCTGCACGAGGATTGCCTGTCACTGCCATGGTGCGGATGTCATTCAAGCAGATGGCGGAGAGGTTTGTTGAAAGGGCTACAACTGCAACGTCATTGATGGAAATGGGTGTTGAATTTATGCCACTACCAATGAAAAGATTTGAGAAATACAAGTGGTGATCACATTGGCATTTATTTATATAGTATGATCACGACCGAAATATTTTCGTTGGCACAATAAATGAATGGTCCATCTACCACATGGACCATGTACGACCGAGCACATGGGGGAATAATGTACACTCCATAAATTAATCTAGAAGGTTATGCTCTTGTGGGAAATGGTCCATCTACCATATGCCGTGCTCACATGCCATCAAATGCTTTCAACATACATGTTTAGGGCCAACCAACTACGTTGATAAACAATATAGTGTTGCTTCATACTTAAACACCTATAGTCGGCAGTTGCAGCCAGTGGGTGCTGAGCATTATTGGCCACCGGAACCATTTAAAATGGTGTATAACAAGGAGTTTTTGCGTCAGCAACATATGCAAAAAAGAATGCGTATACGGAACTAAATGGATGTTGGTGATAGAGTTTATGCGCGCAAATGTGGTATATGCTCGCAAACAGGACACAACCATCGAAAATGTCCTTCAACTAGTTTAGGTGGCGGTGATAATCTAGCTCCTGGTGGAAGTTCATCTAACATGCCCAACTATCAAGGATACACGTAGTGTTTTGTTTCCGTAATGTGGTTGTAATAAGTGTATGTACTTGTTTATGTTGCAAAATGTATCAAATAAAATTATGTTTCCATTGCTGTTAAATCTTATTGATATTTAGCATAATCAGTGGAGTAAATTAATGAGTTTCTCCCTCCCGTTCATGTTATCGAAAATAGTATTGGATTCAAAAACCAAACTTATTACATTATGTGTGTTGTCTTGTGCTTTCAAAAGCTGCCCGCCTGCAAAAATTAATTTGTACCCGAAAGAATCTTTAACACACGAAGTATAACGCGGTTAAATACTACGTTACGTGTGTTGTCATGTCGACCTCAAAGCCTGCAAATGCTATATTGTACCCGAAAGAATATTTAACACGCGAAGCATAGCGCAGTAGAATACTATGTTATGTGTGTTGTCTTGTCAACCTGAAAAGCATGTAAAGTTGTATTGTACCCGAAAGAATCTTTAACACATGAAGCTTAGCGCGGTTAAATACTACGTTATATGTGTTGCCTTGCCTATACATAACTAGCGCATTTTAGTTATTATCTGCGTAACCAAAACAAATAGCAAAACTTTTCATATAAGCAGGGTTTTTTTTGCATTAACAAATGCCTGGACGCAATTGTCACGACCCAAATTCACAACCCACAGGATCGTGATGGCGCCTAATACAATACTTGCAAGGCAAGCCGATGTTCGAAATTTACTAACCATTTCCTTTAAAAGTTTACTTGACACAATAGAGAATCTTTAAAATAAAAAAAATAAATTTAATGCTTTCCAATAAATGACTTCATGAGTAATATCAGATAAAATGAAACGAACCACGAGCTATTACCAACTATATATCTACCCAGGGTCTGGTGTCACAATTCACGAACTACTAATGAATACTACAAGTATTTGGCTGAAAGAATTATGAACTTATTTTTAAATGAAATAAAACAACAACTAATAGTGTAGAGAAGACTCCAGGTATGTCTCGAACTTAACACTGGTCAGTACCTGGATCTGCACAAGAAGAGTAGAGTGCAGTATCAGTACAACCGACCCCATGTACTGACCAAGTGCCGAGCCTAACCTCGGCGAAGTAGTGACAAGGCTATGGCGGGGCATTAACAATATAACCTGTGAATATATAATAAAGCAAGAAGGAAATTCTAAACTAAACAAAACAATAATCTGTAAAAAAAATAACTCAGCCACCTTTTTCAGGCCTCGGCTATAACCAATTCTCACATAAGTTTTTAAATTTCAAAATTCCACTTTGAAACAACCGTAAGTACATAATATGATAAACAGTAAAGTAAAACAACAAGTTATATACATATCGTAACACTGACATCCAGCTCAATCCTTATGTAACTTAACAAAACCAAGATAACAACCAACACTTCTAAAATACTTGAAACAATACTTAACAATAAGTTAACGAATCTAAATAGACATATAAACATCAATGATCATGAAACAATTAAGCCCAAAGCAAATAATTGGAAACGGGGAAAGGACCATGTTCAACAAAAAATCTAGTGGTGCATAGGTACTCGTCACCTCACCTATACACCACACACATGCAATTTCACATAGTATTTAAGTTGGGGATTCCTATTCCCTCAAGTCAAGGTTAAACATGGCACTTACCTCAATTCGCAGTCTACTCACTGCTCAATTACCGCTTTTCCTTTCGAATTTGCCTCTAACCCTCTCGAATATAATCATAATTAGTTTAATATCATTAATTTATGCTAAAGGAACTAACTTTACTGAAAAATCATTGTTTTCCTAAGTTTTCTCAAAAAATGTTAAAACCCGACCCCGGGCCCGCTTGGTCCAAACTCAGGGTTCAGACCAAATTCCGTTTACCCATTAACCCCGAGCCCAAATATGCAATTAGTTTCGAAATACGACCCCAATTCGAGGTCAAAATTCTATTTTTACAAAATTCCCTAATTCTACCCAAACCCCCAATTTCTACCATGAAAATTCTTGATTTTTGATTGAAAAGTGATGAAAAACATTGGGTAATTGAAAGAGAAGAGTTAAGATTTGCTTACCAACACTTTGGGGATGAATTTGTGTGAAGAAAATCGCCTCTAGATATTTGTAGTTCGAAAATATAAAGAAAATAGGTTCCGCCCGTTTTTAAAACATGTTTTATATGACTGGGCAGGCCTTCATCGTGTTCGGATGGGCCTGCCGCATTCGCGATGGGTTAGGCCCGTTGGCGTTCGCGTTCGTGACCAGGTGGCCGCATTATCATAGAATAAGCGGCTCCTCCTTCCCCGGGCCCATTTACACATCGTGTTCGCGTGGACCAGAACGCGTTCTCGAAGCTTTAACACACTAGTGCTTCGCGTTCGCGTCCTGAGCTCCGCGTTCGCGAACGAAAATTCCCCAGTGCACCTATACTCTAAGAGTTCGCGAGTGAAGCAACACGAACACGAATAACACTTCGCTTGTGCACCAGAAACAATAAAAACAACAAACTTTAACATGTTCAAAACATCCCGTAGCCTATCCGAAACTCACCCGAGCCCTCGAGGCTCTAAACCAAACATGCACGCAAGTCTAAAAATATCATACGGACTTGCTCGTGTGATAAAATCATGAAAATAACATCTAAAACTATGTATTTAACCTCAAAACTCATCATTTTTATCAAGAACACTTAACTTTCACTATTTCTCAACCGGATGTCTAAATCACATCTAGTAAATTCCGATTCTCACCAAATTTCAAAAATTGATTTCTAAGACTAGGGACTTCGGAATCCAATTCCGGGCATACGACCAAATCCCATATTTTAATGCGGACCTCCCGAGATCGTCGAAACACGGATCCGGATCTGTTCACTCAAAATGTTGTATCAAGTCAACTAAAACCAAATTTTAAATTCCAAAAATTATTATTTCTCATATTTTCACCTAAAAGCTTTCCAGTTTCACACCCGAACTGTGCATGCAAATCGAGGTGAATAAAATTAATCTTTTCAAGGATAATGATCCTAGAATGGAGTCTTAATTTATAAGATGACCCTTTGGGTCATCACAATCTCCACTTCTAAAGAAAACGTTCGTCCTGGAACGGACATAGAAAATTTCCTGAACTGGCTAACAAGTGAGCATATCTACTCTACATGTCCGACTCGGACTCCCAAGTAGATGCCTCAAAAGGATGACCCCTCCACTGCACTCGAACTGAAGGATAACTCTTTGATCTCAACTGACGAACCTACCGGTGTAGAATGGCTACCAGCTCCTCCTCATAAGTCAAATCTTTGTCCAATTGGACAGAGCTGAAATCTAACACGTGGGACGGGTCACCATGATATTTCTGGATAATAGATACATGAAATACCGGATGAACTGAGGAGGCAACGCAAGTCTATAAGCTACCTCCCCCACTCTATCAAAAATATCAAACAACCCGATATATCTAGGGCTCAACTTACCCTTCTTCCCAAATCTCATGACACTCTTCGTGGGAGATATCGAAGTAATACCTTCTCTCCAACCATGAATTCCACATCATGAACCTTACGGTCGGTATAAATCTTTTGCCTGGACTGAGCTGCACAAAGTCGATCATGTATAACCTTGACCTTATCTAAGGCCTCCTGAACTAAGTCTATACCCAATAACCGAGCCTCTACCGGCTCAAACCACCCAACTGGAGATCTACACCGTCTACCATATAACGCCTCATAGGGAGCCATCTGAATGCTCGACTGATAACTATTATTGTAGGCAAACTCTGCTAACAGCATGAATTGATCCCAAGAACCTCCAAAGTCAATAACACAAGCACGAAGCATATCCTCCAAGATCTGAATAGTACGCTCGGACTGTCCGTCCGTCTGAGGATGAAATGCCTTGCTCAATTCAACTCATGTACCCAACTCTCGCTAAACTGCCCTTCAAAAGTGCAAGGTGAACTGCATACCTCGATCAGAAATAATAGACACGGGCACACTGTGAAGGCGAACAATCACTCAAACATATATCTCTGCCAACCGCTCCAAAGTGTAAGTACTTGCCACTGGAATGAAATGCGCTGATTTAGTCAACCTATCCACAATAACCCTAAACGGCATCGAACTTCATCTATGTCCGTAGGAGTCTAACAACGAAGTCCATAGTGATACGCTCCCACTTCCACTCAGGAATCTCTATCTGCTGAAGTAAACCACTGGGTCTCTGATGGTCATATTTCACCTGTTGGCAATTCAAACAACGAGCCACATAAGCAACAATATCCTTTTTCATTCTTCTCCACTAATAGTGCTGTCGCAAGTCCTGGTACATCTTGACAGCACCCGGGTGAATAGAATACTTAGAACTGTGAGCCTCCTCAAGGATCAACTCATGAAGGCCATCAACATTTGGGCACACATATACGACCCTACATCCTCAAAACATCATCATCTCCAACTGTAACCTTTTTTGGCACCACCGTGCCGAACTGTGTCCCTAAGGACCATCAAGTGCGGGTCATCATCCTACCGATCTCTGATACTCTCAAATAAGGAAGACCGAGCGGCTATACAAGCTAAAACATGGTTGGGCGGAATATCCAACCTCACGAACTGATTTGCCAAAGTTTAAATATCTGAAGCTAACGGTCTCTCACTGACTGGAATAAATGCAAGGCTGCCCCTACTCACTGCCTTCCTACTCAATGCATCGGCCACCATATTGGCCTTTCCTGGATGATACAATATAGTGACATCATAATCTTTCAATAACTCTAGCCATCTCCTCTGTCTCAAATTAAGATCCTTTTGCTTGAACAAGCACTGGAGGCTACGATGATCCGTGTAAACCTCGCATGGCACGCCATAAAAGATAGTGCCTCCATATTTTAAATGCATGAACAATGGCTAACAACTCTAAGTCATGGACAAGATAATTCTTCTCATGAATCTTTAACTGCCGAGACACATATGCTATCACCCTGCCCTCTTGCATCAATACCGCTCCCAACCCAACACGGGAAGCATCACAATATACCGTGAAAGATCCTGAACCTGATGGTAACACCAATATCGATGTTGAAGTTAAAGCTGTCTTGAGCTTTTGAAAGCTCGCCTCACACTCGCCCGACAAATGGAACACCCTTTTGGTTCAATATGATCTTAATAGTTGCTCATAATCAATTGCAGAATCATCAAATAACTTCACGTTAACAATAATCTCCTTCAAACCCTCACAATACTGACAACAAGATGCGGCACATGGGGAACTCATAATCATCTACCTGAATTAACATGTTTCATTTAACGCCACATGGGCGGGCACCTACCTTGTAGGTTAAAACTCAATAATTATAACATAGATTTGGAAAATTATGCATAGATAAATTTTATACAATTTTTTTTAAATAAACCTAACAGGAATGACTCCTATTAGTACTATAGTACAAATTTTAATTTCACAAGAGAAAATTTAAGCACAAAATTTTTCATCACAAGGACCTCGTCCTTATATAACTTCCACCGCGGCTCATAGCCCGAGTTAAACATACCAAATCATATTAAAATGCGAGGGTCTCGCCCTCAGTTCTGAATCATAAGTAATATGCACATCGTGCCAATCGAAACATTCCATTTTCTTCTTTTAAATATTTTCCATTAAACAAATTATAACACGTAATGATAGACATGGCTATCTCCATAGAATCTCCCAATACAAGTATTCACATAAGTAGATTTCAGGTTTACGCAGCTCGTCCATGAGTGGAGCATATTAGGAGAACTTTCTTAGATACTCATAACCGAATCAAGTTAAGGAAATTTCCACTTTATAATAACTAAAAATTGTAATTGTAATGACACTATCTGATATAGCGACCTCATCCATACCATAGAAAGTATATCAACAGGCTGGTCTCCACCTCTAGGAGTCTGACCTCCACCTTCGACATTCCGACCCCTTTCCCCTAGCTGGACATGTAAGTTGAGTTGTAACTGCAATGAGGCACGTAGCCTGAGTGATCTGATGAAATATGACTCTCCCAAGTCTAGGACAATTTCTACTACTAGCCAAAATAAAGTACCAATCTGCCCTGCGTCGTACAAAATTTTACGATTATAATTGAATCCTTTAATGAGTCTGAGAAACAAATTTTATCAATAGCATTTGGGAGAACTGATCCAAGTAGTTGATGATGCAATGGCTGGTCGTCCTCTTCGTAGGCTTGCCACAAACACCGGCGGCTAATTTCTTCTTTTACTATGTTGCCTGAACACTGCTGAGCTATCCCATTTATTCATATACTCTTCTTATTTCTTTGGGGCAACTCTCATCCCCATTGATGCACAATGATCACAAAAGTAGATCTCTATACAGATAAATCTTGGCACGAACCCTATAGTCTAGAAGCTCGTCAACCACTGTACTCCCTCTGAGGCACCCCAAAAATACGCAATCGTGACTTCCACGCTGAGTAGACCTTCCATAGATTTAAAGTTGTTTATATAACTCCTTTGGTACTGAGGTATAGGGTTATTAAGGAAGCAGACATACCAAAAGTCCCAACTTTATCTCTTGTAAAATCTCAGGCCTTATACATTGTGGGCCAACATCGATATAACACATGATTCCGCAATCTAATCCTCGACAGTGGACTTCCCCATTTGGCACGAAGTCACAGTGTCTGATAATCCACAATGTTAAACTTCACAGCTCATATAAACCAACCCCGTTGCTTTCAACTTATCCCCATGTTCTGCAATACTTCATAGCAGTGGTCAAGAAAATCATGTGGGTCTTCAAAAGATGTACCACTAAAATGGAGTGGAATTAGCTTGATGAAACTGTCCAGTCTCCACAAAGCATAGGAAGTCATAGCTGTCCCATCAGCAATCGGGGCTGCCGCAATTGTCTGAACTACCCTAACTGGGTTGGCTGCTGGGGTCTGGATCTGAGGAGTAGTCTGATCAGGAGTGTGGGTAGTAGGAGTCTGGATCCCTCCTCTAGCCTGAGATACGACTGCTGCAACAGGGAGTGCGCCAGTTTGGGCTACACCCTCCATCAGGCCCACTAATCGGACCAAAGCATCCTGAAGTACCGGGGTAGCAATGAACCCCTCTGGGACCTGAGCTAGTCTAGCTGGAACAGTGCGAGCTAGAGCCCCCTCATCAATCTCAACCTGGGGTTCCGCAGCTGGGGCTGCAGTATAAGCAACGGGCTGAGTTCTGCCCCTGCCTCGGCCTCTGACGTGGCCTCGGCATCTCCCCCTAATAGAAGATGCTGCTGTCCGAGGACCAGATTATTGGTTAGCGGAAGAGGAAGCACATGTTCTTTCCATTTGCAAGAGAATAGAAGAGTTCAATCAATATTTTTCTGAGATATCAGGTATCGCATGACAGAGTAGAAATAAAAATGAGTTTATTCCTAACTTCATAGCCTTTGCGCAATAAGTACAGACGTCTCCGCACCGATCCTTCAGACTCTATCAAGCTTGTTCGTGAATTGTGAGACCTATGCAACCTAGTGCTCTGATACCAACTTGTCACGACCCAAATTCCCAACCCACGAGATTGTGATGGCGCCTAACACAATACTTGCTAGGCAAGCCGATGTTAGAAATTTACTAACCATTTCTTTCAAAAGTTTACTTGACACAATAGAAAATATTAAAAATAAAACAAATAAATATAATGCTTTCCAATAAATGACTTCATGACTAATATCAGATAAAATGAAACGAACCACAAACTATTACCAACTATATATCTAACCAAGGTCTGGTGTCAAAATTCACGAACTACTAATGAATGCTACAAGTATTTGGCTGAAAGAATTATGAATCTATTTTTGAATGAAATAAAACAACAACTAAATAGTGTAGAGAAGACTCCAGGAGTCTGCGAACACAACATACTACCTCTTGTCTCCGTGAAAATGCACAGGTATGTCTCGAACTTAACACTGGTCAGTACCTGGATCTGCACAGAAGTGTAGAGTGCAGTATTGGTACAACCGACCCCATGTATTGAGCAAGTGCCGAGCCTAACCTCGACGAAGTAGTGACGAGGCTACGGCGGGGCATTAACAATATAACCTGTGAACAATAGATAATAACGCAAGAAGGAAATTCTAAACAAAACAAAACAATAATCTGTAGCAATGAACAAAAAAAAATAACCCAACCACCTTTTCCAAGCCTCAGCTATAACCAATTCTCACATAAGTTTCCAAATTTCCAAATTCCACTTTGAAACAACCGTAAGTACATAATATGATAAACATTAAAGTAAAATAGTAAGTTTTCAAATCCTTGTGTTTAAAAATTAGTAAAACATAAATGTCTTCCCTTATTGCTCCTTGTTGCGACGCGCAACCCGCTCCCACCTGTCCACCCTTATTGCTCCTCCCTATATATATATCACCCTTATTTCTCCTGTTGCAGCGTGCAACCCGATCCCACCTATCCACCCTTATCATTCCTTGTTGTGACGTGCAACCCGCTCCTACCAGACAATCACGTCTCTTTATTAAAGAAAAGATTTTCTAGATTTAAGTCAAAGCCTTTCACAATATTTACGTCTCAACAATTGTAAACATAACAAGTTTCACTTTAAGTAACAGTAAGAGCAGAATATGAAATAATGAATATAAAACAATGAGTATTCCAGCCTTTATTTTATAAATAGCAAAACGTGAATATTCTCCCTTATTGCTCCTTGTTGCGGCGTGAAACCCGATCCCACCCGTCCACCCTTATTGCTCCTCCCTATATATATATCACCCTTATTTCTCCTGTTGCGACATGCAAACCGATCCCACCTGTCCACCCTTATCACTCCTTGTTGCAGCGTGTAACCCGCTCCCACCAGACATATCACATCAGTTTATTTACGAAAACTTTCACAATTCAGGCCAAGCCTTTCACAATATTATTGTATCAACAATTGTAAACAGAAGCTGTAAAACTCATAAACTTCATCAATTATCATTTCATAACGAAACTAACCGGAAATTATATACATATCGTAACACTGACATCCAGCTCAATCCTTATGTAACTTAACAAAACCAAGATAACAACCAACACTTCCAAAATACTTGAAACAGTACTTAACAATAAGTTAACGAATCTAAATAGACATATAAACATCAATGATCATGAAACAATTAAGCCCAAAGCAAATAATTAAAAACGGGGAAAGGACCATGTTCAACAAAAAATCTAGTGGTGCATAGGTACTCGTCACCTCACCTATACACCACACACATGCAATTTCACATAGCATTTAAGTTGGGGATTCCTATTCCCTCTAGTCAAGGTTAAACCAAGCACTTACCTCAAATTCGCAGTCCACTCACTGCTCAATTACCGCTTTTCCTTTCGAATTTGCCTCTAACCCGCTCGAATATAATCATAATTAGTTTAATATCATTAATTTATGCTAAAGGAACTAACTTTACATATAATCATTATTTTCCTAAGTTTTCTCAAAAAAAGTTAAAACCCGACCCTGGGCCCGTTTGTCCAAACTCGGGGTTCAGACCATATTCTGTTTACCCATTCACCCCCGAGCCCGTATATGCAATTAGTTTCAAAATCTGATCCCAATTCGAGGTCAAAATTCTATTTTTACAAAATTCCCTAATTCTACCCAAACTCCCAATTTCTACCATGAAAATTCTTGATTTTTGATTGAAAAGTGATGAAAAACATTGGGTAATTGAAACAGAAGAGTTTTAGAATTGTTTATCAACACTTTGGGGATGAATTTATGTGAAGAAAATCGCCTCTAGGTCTTTGTAGTTCGAAAATAGGTTCCGCCTGTTTTCAAAACATATTTTATATGACTGGGCAGGCCTTCATCGCATTCGCGGTGGGCCTATCGCGTTCGCGATGGGTCAGGCCCGTTGTCCTTTGCGTTCGCGACCAGGTGGCCGTGTTCGCATAGAGTAAGCGGCTCCTCTTCCCTAGGCCCATTTACACATTGCGTTCGTGTGGGCCAGAACGCGTTCACGAAGCTTTAACCTACCAGTGCTTCGCGTTCGCGTCCTGAGCTCCACGTTCGCGAAGAATTTTTTTTTCCCAGTGCACCATACTCTACGCGTTCGCGAGTGAAGCAACGCGAACGCGAATAACACTTCGCCTGATCACCAGAAACTACAAAAACAACAGACTTTAACATGTTCAAAACATCCCGTAGCCTATCTGAAACTCACCCGAGTCCTCGGGGCTCTAAACCAAACAAGCACGCAAGTCTAAAAATATCATACGGACTTGCTCGTGCGATCAAATCTTAAAATAACATCTAAAACTATGAATTTAACCTCAAAACTCATCATTTTTCTCAAGAACACTTAACTTTCACTATTTCTCAACCGGACGTCCGAATCACGTCAAATAAATTCCGATTCTCACCAAATTTCACAGATAAGGCTTAAACATCATAACAGATCTGTATCGAGCTCCGAAACCAAAATACGGGCCTGATACCAACGGTTTCAAACATTAATTCATTACTTTATTTCATAAATAATCCAGCAAAACAATTTCTTTCAAAAATTGATTTCTAAGGCTAGGGACCTCGGAATCCAATTCCAGGCATATGCCCAAGTCTCATATTTTACTGCGGACCTCCCGGGATCGTCAGAACACAGATCCGGGTCCGTTCACTCAAAATGTTGAATCAAGTCAACTAAAAGCTTTCCGGTTTCACCCCCAGACTATGCACGTAAATCGAGGCAAATAAAATTAATATTTTTAAGGCTAATGAACTTGGAATGGAGTCTTAATTTATAAGATGACCCTTTAGGTCATCGCATCAATTACCAACCAATGTGCTATTGTGACAAACGTTGTATGATGAATTCATGTTGGTCCGTTGGGCATGTTGGGCGCATGTATATGATGTGTGTAAACAGGTTGGGAGGTAATGACAGAAATTATTGCAATTTTGAGGCATGACATGATGAACCCATTAAGCAGGAATGCTACAAAATATCTTTGCAATATATCTGGGATATGAACCAAGAATACCAACGCCGTGAGTCTGAAATAAAACAACAAATTGCGGCATTGCAGGAGAAACTAAAAGAGGCGGAAGAAGAAAAAAATAGGCTGTAAGAGAAATTTAAGTGGTTAAAGTAGAGAATAATGGGTTATAGTGACTAAAAAACACATGTATGTGTTGAGTGTAGTATTTTATCTTTATGTTTTCTGTCGCGCCCCTTTTTCTCGTAAAATCGGGCTTCGACACGTGACAACTCTTTTAAGGTAGGTGTTAAAAGAGAGATCGCCACCGAATGGGTTTGAGGTGCGTTAGGGCACCTATTTACAAATAACTCTGGTTCAACCAGTCTGCATCACTAAAGATCGGGTAAGGGCTCAAATTACTTCGAAGAGAAGGTATTAGGAACTCTTCGAGGTCCACAATTGTGGGTCCCGACCGAACTCGAATTATATGAGTTAGTCAGATAAACAAAGAGAAAACAAGAAGTTTGGGCAATTATTATCAAAAATCCTTTAATAAACGCAAATAGTTGATTTAAAGACAAGATGGGGGGTCCTAAGTTTTTTAGCCTAAAGAATAACTCTGTGCAACATAAATAATACTTCGTAGCTCCCTCAAGATGGGGTGTTACTCGTATTATTCAGCGAGCACAACCTATCATCTCCTACTACCTGATTACTATCTTTAAGTTTTTACCTAGAGCGCACTAGTTGATTCTAAACTGTGCCTTATGCGTGCATTACCTGTCCCATGCCTATGGCCCATGAGGCGTTTAGACCTCTATTTTTGGATAGGTCTCGACTTAACTTAGGCTTCTCAAAAGTGATAAAACTAGGTGACATACAAAACAAGTTGGACTTCATGTAAAGGCAATTAAGGGCTCAAGTTAGCCTCCACACTTAGACGACAAATGCACGCAAACAAATTCTCACATTAGGCGTTGGACCGTTTCA
Organism: Nicotiana paniculata; assembly: GCA_005239505.1. Taxonomy (NCBI): domain Eukaryota; kingdom Viridiplantae; phylum Streptophyta; class Magnoliopsida; order Solanales; family Solanaceae; genus Nicotiana; species Nicotiana paniculata. Next base: position 19,830 of record ML347278.1, read on the forward strand.
GAATTGAGGCAAATTGAAGCCATTAAGCCCTATAGACATGGTTTTTATGTGACCTCGGAATTCAAACATGCAGGCAATTTCAGATGCAAGGTGCCATTTTATAGGCATGATTTCCAAACAGCTATATGTCACACCTCTTTTTTACCCGCAGAAGGATATAAAGGAGTTTTTCCAATTTAAGTTACATTAATCGAAATGAGATTATGTATTTATTTCAGAGTCGCCACTTGGAATAATTTATGGTGTCCCAAGTCACCAGTTTATTTTAAATCCCAAATCGAGAAAAATTTGACTTCGTTTAAAGTCTGCGAAACCAGAAAAAACTAGGTAAGGAATTATATTATCCCGGGAGAAGGTGTTAGGCATTCCCGGGTCCCGTGATTTTAGCACGGTTGCTTAGCAATTTATACTTGGCCTATTTTGTCTAATTACTCATTTAAGGACCTATGTTTATTTTTACCTTTTACCGCTTGTATTGGTAAAAAAGAGTTTCACACGTAAGCCAACTCTTGACAACTTAGCCAGTTATGTGGACACAGGAGAACGCGACAACTGGATGTGGTTCTTTGAAGAGGTACGGAACAAAGAGGCACGATTCAATAAACCCTAGATCTCATCAGCCATGGGAAACTCAACCTGATAAAAACAGGGAAGATACACGGTCAGAATGAATCTGGACAAAGCTACGTGCAGATTCAAGAACCCACAATTGATTACTCGTACATTACGTAACCGTACCCCAATTACTATTATCCTTTGTAACGACCCATTAATGTCATAATTAGTCATTAATGGGAAATCATAGCAAGTGTTGTACGTTATATCAAGGAATATCCTATATAAGGGAGGGGAATACAACTTGTAAAGGCATATGATTCTCGAATACAATCTACTTTGCTTTTCTATGTTTCTGCAATATTGTCTATTACTCATTTTTCTCTATTTGTTTGATTATCAGTAACCCGCGTTCATCCTAGAAATAGCTTTAGTCAAAGGATCTAATTCTTTAGTTAAACAAATTGGTTCCGTTACCGGGAATCTGATAATCTTTGTTTGCTTTTCAAGTGATATCCTCTGAACTATGTCAAACTCCAACGTCAACAACCAGTAAAGGAGTGGAACCCCAGTTCCATCGCCTTCAGGAACCCCACGTGGTTCAAGGGAACAATCTCTGGAAAGATCCAATAACAACAATGGTGATAATGATCAAACTATGGAACAAGATCGTGTAAAGCAAATGATTGCAGAGTATGTGAGCCAAGCTTTGCAAGAATTTGCGAGAGGATTACCGACAACGCTACCTACACCGCCGACGCCACCCCCCAATAACACCATCACCATGGAAAATCCTCAATATGGGTTGACAAACTCAGGAAGAGGAGATAATCCTAATGAATCTCTCGAAACGAGACCAGGTATATCTAATAACTCAGAATTACAAAATTTACTGCTAACCATGCAGAAACAGATGAAGGAGCAGAACGATCGCATCGAACAAATTCCTGGAGTACCACCTATCATCAAAGGCATTGATGTTGATAGATATTCTCAACAACCTTGGAAGCAAAGTGCGGCACCCTTTCCTATACCCAAGAAGTTTAAAAGGCCTGACGTTCCCAAATATGATGGAACAACTGACCCACGTGGCCATGTGACTTCTTTCACTGCTGGGGTAAAAGGCAATGACTTAACAAACCAAGATATTGAACCAGTCCTTGTCAAAAAATTTGGAGAAACACTTACCAAAGGGGCCCTAACCTGGTATTCTCTTCTCCCTGAAAATTCTATTGACTCTTTTGCTGAGCTTGCAGATTCGTTTATAAAAGCACACTGTGGTGCACAAAAAGTTGAGAAGATAATGGAAGACATATTCAAAATAAAATAAGGAGACACGGAACTACTCCATGAGTTTGTAGACAGGTTTCAACGAGAAAGAATGCAGTTACCACAGATGCCTGATAATTAGGCAGCCATGGCATTTGCAAGTAACCTAAACGTTAAAAGCTCAGAAGCCACGAGATGACTTAAGAAAAGTCTAAGAGAATTCCCCGCTACAACATGGAACGATGTATATAACAGGTATAGTACTAAACTCAGAATAGAGGAAGATATCATTGCTCGTTCAAGAGATGAAGATCATTCCAGATCCAGACGTCCTGAATCAGACAGAAGATCAGGTAAAAACAGGTACAATCCTTACTTAGGACCCTTGGGACGTGATATTCGTCCCAGGTTCGAAAACACTAGGTTAGGCTATAGACCACCAGGAAGAGACGTAGTCTCATCCTCATCTAGATCCAGAAAAGATCAAGATGAACGACCTAGAGGTAATACCCGAATTGGGGATCATACCTTTAATGTAAGTACTACTGAACTTGTCTCAATATTGAGGAACATGGGAGACAAGGTTAAGTGGCCCCAAGAGATGCGATCAAATCCAAATAGAAGGAACCCAGATCACTGGTGTGAATTCCATAACGATCATGGGCACAAGACTGCAGATTGCTGATTTTTACAAGGTGAAGTAGAGAATTTATTAAAACAGGGCCATTTAATAGAATTGTTTAGTGATAAAGGTAAACAGGCATATATGAGGAATAGGCAGGAGCCCCCAAAGCCTCCTTCTCCAAAACGAACCGTCAACGTGATACACGGAGGTGAAGAAGTAAACAGAGTGGTCTGCAAAACGACCACAAAGTTCACAATTACACATGGAAAACGGGTTCGTGAAAATCTGGACGCGGACGATATAACCTTTGATGATGCAGATATCAGCGGATTAATGCTCCCTAACAACGATGCTCTGGTAATATCTTTACTTATTCATGACACTAACGTAAAAAGAGTGTTGATTGATCCAGGTAGTTCAGTCAATATCATTTTTCTAAGAGTCGTGGAAGAAATGCTATTGGGGAATCAAGTAATCCCAAGGGCACGAGCCATATCAGGGTTTGATAACTCTACGGTTATAACAAAAGGAGAAATTGAGCTTAGCACTTATGCTGAGGGGGTGATCAAAAGTACCAGGTTCCAAGTCATCGATACTGACATGGCTTATAACGTAATCGTGGGAAGGCCATGGATCCACGACATGAAAGCAATACCCTCCACCTTGCATCAGGTAATTAAATTCCCCTCTGAATGGGGGATTCAACAAATTAGAGGCGATAAACAAACTGCAAGAAATATAAACTCCGTGGTACACTACAACAAGAAAATAAAGGTGGAAGAATCACAAGATAAGGGAATCTCCCAAGCGGGTAACACCGCCCAAACATGCATGGAAGAAATTACTACCCAAATAGGTACGGAATGTATTATTGCTAAAACATGTACGGAAGAAAATACTTACGAGAAGGTGAATCAAGTTACCACGGAAGGTGCATTAGAACACACATATGCAGATTCCAGACCGGATGTCATTCATGAACTGGAGGATGACGAGCACATCAAAACAACTACGGAAGAGCTTGAAGCTGTTCCATTGTCTGGACAAAAGCCTGAACAAAAAGTGTATATAGGCATGAGGCTGGGCCCCGGTCGAAGAGGTAAGTTAATTGATTATTTAAAGGCTAACACAGACTGCTTTGCGTGGTCCCACTCAGATATGACAAGCATCCCACCAGAAGTGATGACTCATAAACTAAATGAAGATCTATCCTTCGTACCTGTTAAGCAGAAGAAAAGAAAGCAAGGACCATTCAAGAACCAAGTGATCGACGAAGAGGTACAGAAACTCTTGAAGATTGGTTCGATACGAGAGGTAACGTACCCTAACTGGCTAGCAAACACCGTGGTAGTACCTAAAAAGAATGGCAAGTGGAGAGTATGCGTAGATTATACTGACTTAAATAAAGCATGCCCCAAAGATTCATTCCCATTGCCACATATAGATCAAATGATTGATGCCACAACTGGTCATGAATTATTAAGTTTTTTAGATGCATATTCTGGTTATAATCAGATTAAAATGGATCCCTCAGATGAGGAAAAAACTTCCTTCATTACAAATAGGGGGACTTACTGTTACAAAGTTATGCCTTTTGGCTTGAAAAATGCTGGAGCCACCTATTAAAGGTTAGTGACTAAATGTTCCAAGAACATCTTGGAAAGACGATGAAAGTCTATATTGATGATATGTTGGTAAAATCAACACAAGCAGAAGACCATTTCCAGCATCTCTCTACTACTTTTGATATTTTACGCAGGTATAATATGAAGCTAAATCCAGAAAAATGCGCTTTTGGAGTGCAATCAGGTAAAATTTTGGGTTTCCTTGTATCGAACAGAGGAATATAGGTAAATCCCGCTCAAATCAAAGCTATAAAAGAAATACCTGATACTTTAACAAATAAAAAGGAAGTTCAAAGATTAACATGGAGAATAGAAGCTTTTGGAAGATTTATTTCTAAGTCTTCCGAAAAAAGTTTTAAATTCTTCTCAGTTCTCAAAAAGCAGAATCAGTTCGAATGGACTGAAGAATGTCAGCAAGCCCTCAAGAATCTGAAGATTTATCCACTGAAACCACCGCTGCTTTCAAAGCCAAAAGAAGGGGAAAGATTGTACATCTACCTGGCTGTTTCAAAAATTGCTGTAAGTGCAGTACTGGTAAAAGAAGAAAAAGGTAAGCAATCACCTATATATTATGTAAGTAAAACTTCGCTAGATGCTGAGACTAGATATCCACATCTGGAAAAGTTAGCCTTAGCTTTAATAATGGCATCTAGAAAATTACGACCCTATTTTCAATGCCACCCAATCACCGTTGTGACCTCATATCCTTTAAGAAATATTCTGCATAAACAGGAATTGTCAGGAAGATTAGCCAAGTGGGCCATAGAATTAAGTGAGCATGAAATAATCTATCAGCCTAGGACTGCAATTAAGTCTCAAATACTAGCTGATTTTGTTGCTGAATTTAGTAATAGCATTATCCCTGAAGTAGAAAAGGAGTTACAACTTTTAACGGTGCTAATCCGGGCCTATGGACCCTATTCACCGATGGCTCTTCAAATATAAAAGGTGCCGGCTTAGGCATAGTCTTAATATCACCCACGGGTGAAAAGACACGGCAAGCTATCAAGTGTTATCCTATAACTAACAATGAAGCAGAGTACGAAGTTGTTATTGCAGGGCTTGAACTCATACGGAAGCTCTCAATCGAGCAAATCGTGATCAACAACGGCTCCCAACTGGTAGTAAATCAGATACAGGGGACTTACATTGCTCGATAGACTCGAATGCAACAGTATCTTGAAAAAGCACGAGAGCTCATGAGACAATTCAAAACATGGAAGGTAATGCAAATACCTAGAGAGGAAAATTCAGAAGCAGATGCTTTAGCTAACCTCGCACCAGTCACGGAAGTAACAAACAAAGACAATGCAATTGTCGTCCAACTATTCCACTCAATGATCGACCAGGACAGGAATGAGGTAACTTTCAACAACTTAACCTGGGACTGGAGAAACGAAATTCTTAATTTTTTGCAGAATGACACCGTACCTGAAGACAGGAAAGCAGCTCAAGCACTTTGCCGCAAAGCTTCACGATACTGCCTTATTCACAACTCGCTTTATCGCAAGATGTTCGGAGGACCCCTAGCTAAATACCTTGGACCTAACCGAACAGAATTTGTGATGAAAGAAGTCCACGAAAGACACTGTGGAAATCACTCAGGGGCGAGGTCCTTAGTGAAAACCCTAATCAGAGCTGGATACTATTGGCCTAAGATGGAAGAAGAAGTCGAGAACTTTGTATCCAAATGCGACATGTGCCAAAGGTTTGACAATAACATGCATCGACCAGCGGAATTATTGCATGCAATAATATCCACATGGCCTTTCATTTGGGGGATGGACATAGTGGGACCTCTTCCCACAACTAAAGGACATGAACGGTTTTTGCTCATGCTAACCGACTATTTTACAAAATTGGTAGAGGCAGAAGCGTTCAAACAAGTGTGAGAAAAGGAAGTTAAAAGCTTCTTATGGCGAAACATAATATGCCGCCTTGGAATACCAAAGGAGATCGTGTGCGATAATGGCCCACAATTCATAGGCTCGCAAATCACAGAATTCTTCGTAAGCTGGCAAATCAAATGGATCACTTCAACGCCATACCATCCCGTGACTAATGGTCAAGATGAGTCAATGAATAAGGTCATCATTAACAACCTAAAGAAGCGGCTGGATAAAGCCAAAGGAAACTGGCCTCATGAGTTACCAGCGGTACTATAGGCATACAAAACAACTTCAAAAATAGCCACGGGAGAACCTTGTTCGCACTTTTCTATGGCTAAGAAGCCTTAATACCTGTGGAGATTGGCGAACCAAGCATAAGGTTCTCAAAAGCCATGGAGGAAGCAAACAACGGCGAATTGAGGACCAATCTGGACCTGCTCGAACCACGGAGAGAAGCATCACTGATACAGATGGCAACTCAAAGACAAATCATAGAGCATTATTACAACCCTAAAGCTCATCTCAGGTACTTCAAGATTGGGGACTTCGTCCTCAAAAATGTCTTTCAATCAACGAAAGAAGCAGGCGCAGGAAAGCTCAATCCAAACTGGGAAGGACCCTATAAAATCCGAGGCATAGCTGGGAAGGGCACCTATGAGTTGGAAGCTATGGACGGCAGAGTTCTACCAACAAGCTGGAACAATCCACCTAAAGAAGTATTTCTTCTAAGGAAAAGAAATACCCCCGGTCAGGTATCACACGTTCGATTTTATTTTGAACATTTAAAAATTTTACTAACTTTTTTAGATGATAGGCATAAAGCTAACCCATCACCAGATGATGATATTAGACCTGCAAAGACGCGAGGAAATAACNAGGAAAAGGACCACAGGGAAGGAATAATCAAGTGCTCGAGATATCATTCTTCAAAGCTCAAATACTTGGGGGAATATACAGTATGGAAGGCTAAGACGAAGCAAAGAAGACTATAAGAAAGTCAAAAGCTCGAAGCCTGAAGACCCATCTACCCAATGAGATAAGTGATACGAGCAGAATCGAAAGAGATAAAAAAGAGTCATCCAAATACAAAGCCTAATGTAAAAATGCAAAAAACCTTCGAACATGTTCAGGTTGAAAGACAAAATATTAGTCACGAGGAAGAAATGTACATCTTTATACTTATTCAAAACTGTTGTAACAAAGACAGTTAGGGGTAAAAGATGATCATCAGTGTACTCATTCAAAAACTGTCATGATTAAAAAACAGTTACGAAAACTTTGTACTCATATAGAAAACTGTTATAAAATAAAACAGTTACGAATAAGAAAACATTTCCCTCGTACTTATTAGAAAATTGTTTCCAACAAAAACAGTTGCAACATGAGTTTTAGACAATAATCAAACACATGTAAAATGTCGTGGAAGTTCAAAAAAAAAAAACAACTTTCCTTGGAAACATTCTTAAACATGTGTAAAATTCCTATCACTCTATTGCATTATCATGAAGTTGAGACGTCTTCTTCATGTCAATTATAAAGGG
>ML347278.1:27367-62621 GCA_005239505.1 Nicotiana paniculata
CTTAAACATGTGTAAAATTCCTATCACTCTATTGCATTATCATGAAGTTGAGTCGTCTTCTTCATGACAATCATAAAGGGCCCTCTTTCATAAATGAAGCCTATTACAAAAAGGCTCACAAACACCGTACCTACTATGAAAAGGTACGAGTGATTACAACATCCTCATGCAAAAATTCAGAGGTAAAAACAAAACCTCGAAAAATAAAGCATGCAAAAGACTTAAAGAGTGAAGCAGAAACTCAACGAAAGTCATACTAGCATTAATATATTAGAATGGCTAAGTAAAAACTAAGTATTAACTTATACTTAGCCGTATAGAATTTTTATACATTGAGGTGCCCCTTAGTTTTCATTTGGGGACTTTAAAGAGATCCAAATTTACCCCCGATGGGACTGGGGTAACCACCAATTGAGACAAAGATAAAAAAAAAGGGTGAACCAACTTCTTAAACTTCTTCAGGAGGGGGGTTGACTTCACTGGCAGAAGGGCGGGAGCAACTAGGGATGAAGAGGCACGAGCAGCAGGAGTCTCACCATCAGGTGAAGATAGGTTATGACCTTGTTGAGCCTTCTCCATAGCTTCCTTAGTTTTAGCTATTTCATCACTAAGGTCGAAACCCTCTTGACTTATTTTTGTCAATGTGTCAAGGCGAGAATTCATATACGCCCATCTCACATCAACATCAGCTACCTCTTCAAGATCTTCATAATCCCTTGCCCATACTTGAAGCTCCGCTTTCAATCCGTCCTTCTCCGCTTCAGCAGCTTCATGGGCGACACTTAACGGTAAAATCGACTCCTCCAGAGTTTGAACTTTATATAAAGCCTTACGAAGGTCCTATTGAGTACGAGTGAGTGATTGCATGAGCTCGCCTGAGTATTCTTTATTCTTCCACAACAAGTTTTTCAAGTCTCTAATCTCCTCTGAGGCGCGGGACAGCTGCTCAGCAAATGAGGACTCCAGAACACTCTTGTCTTTATCAGCCTGACTGGAAGAAGCCTTCTCTACTGCCATTTCTGCCACCATAAGCCTCATCTGCCGCTTCAAGGTACTCATTTCCTCTTCTAAGGCATCCATGTCAATCCTTAGGCTATCATACTGTGCTTTCCAATTATAAGCATCGGTCTGCAACTCTTTTGTCACCTAATCCGTATTTGAGATCCTCTTCATAAGCTCCATGCCTATAAGATTAATCTACAAGAAATAAACCAATCAGAAATGATAAATTTCATATACGAAAATGAAGGAGGATAACGTGCATCATACCTTCAAGAGGTATGCACTACTTCATTGGCGCATGTAAGAGCACTATGACTGGCTAGCTTGGCTTTCTCAATGGGACCTATCAAAGGCTTGAGCCACACTTCGGGCTCACCTATTTTCTTGAAAAGATTCCCCTCAACTGGAACCTCTATTACCACCTGTCGCATCTCTCTGCTGGAAGACCATACTTCCCTAGCGGAAGGCATGGAAGCAGGCAGAGATGAAACAACAACATGCACAGAGGGTTGATGAGGTGGAGAAGCCACAGGCAAAGCAGCATGCACGGAGGGTTGAAGAGTTGAGGAAGCCACGGGAAAAGTAACAACAAAGCCGTAAAAGATGAGACAACTTCTCTTAAAGAAGCAGGAAAGACAGCAACCAAAGGGACATCGTCAGGAGCAAGGTCAAAACCTTCATAGAACAGGTAATCTAAAAACATATGAATAGGGGAATGTGAAACATCTTCAAAGGGAGAGGGATCAACCACATACACGGAAGGCAAGGTCATGGGTGTAAACTCATCATCTGAAACCACCCGCCTTCTCCGTGGCCTGTGTACTAAAGCACCCTTTTCTTCTTCTTCTACGGAACGAGACTCACCAATCATCCTCTTCGAGGAAGTCGAACCAACAATAATCTCTTGGGCCTGAGCCAAATACATCTTCGGGATAGATGAAGCAGACACCCCACGAGTAGAGAACCCTATCAAAAGGGAAAAAGGTTAAGCGACAAAGAAAGAAGAGACTCGAGTAAGTAAAGAAGCAAGAACAAAAGCTTCACTTACCGTGGGTCTTTACATGCCAACCGTACCTCCCAGCGAGGTACTTCCAAGATCTCTCTTTTAAAAGGAGCAACAAACAATAATTTTTCTACCCAATCACGGATACCAGAGACATTCTCAACAGTATCCATGATTGCTGAGAGAAGAAAAAACAGATACGGTGTTAGTAAAACATCTCAAGTCAGAACGAGGAAAAGTAAATAGATGTGAGGCTAAAGCATACTCACATGCACGATTCCACTTCTCAGGGAAGGGAAGATTTTCTTCACCCACTAAACCAACAGTGGTTTCAACAACATACCGGAGGTACCAACCCCTATCCTTATCATATCCAGGGGTTACCAGCACTCTTTTGCTCCTAGCAGTCAGAGTAAAAACCCTTCACGAAACAAGGTAGGAGAGTAGAGATGAATAAGATGGTTGAAAGTAAAAGGAACCGAGGCTAAAGAATCTAAAATCCTAAGACATGCGACAACTCGCCACACAAGCGGACCAACTTGTCCTAAGCAGATATTGAAGAAACGGCAGAATTCAATTATGACTGGGTCAATGGGAGGTCTAAACCCTAGAGTAAAAGGGTATGTATAAACAAAAGAATATTCTGTCTTATAATACGTTATTCTTTGATTACTATTCGGAATGTAGACAGGTAAATCAGGCCTCCAAAAATACTCCCTACGAACAAGGGAAATCTGACCCTCTTTATAAGGGCTGGATACCTTTCGACACTCTCAAGGGAAGAAGATTGGTCTACAAGAACTTGATTATCTATATAAAAGACAAACTCAACAAGAAAAAATCATCAACTCCAGGTTCACGAAGGCGTTCACCTCTATCTATAGACAAAGACCGAGAAGCCCTAAACCTCGGAGAAACTAGAGACCTAGCGGAAGGAGGGGGAACTATCTGAGAAGAAGAGGAGCCTCTCAAAGGAGTGGATCCTAGACCCCTAAGTCTACCACCCCTCCGACTCCTAGTCGGAGCAGAAGATGGCGTTAAATTTTCAATATCTATTACTCCCTAAGGTTGATTTGAAGAAGACATGTTTACAAAGGAAAGAAGAAAGTTCTTTACAAAAGACAAAGTTAGAAAGTGTTTCGTGGAAGCAAAGAAAAGAAGAAAGGTATTTATACTTGAGGACAACCGTCAAACATGGAAAAAAAGAAAAATAATGATGAAAAGTCATAATTTAAGGTGTCACTTCGGGACTAACACAACCGCAAAAAGCCCTAAAAGGTGCCGAGTAAATGCAGAACCATTCCGAGAAGGACACGTGGTATGAGCATTAAATGGAAGTGACAAACGACGCCTATGGTTCAGAGAAGGATACAATGTTTCGAGGTAAAGAGGCGACAAAATATTCCCACCATAAATGAGTATCCACTTACCAAATATTAATCGATAAACATATGGTAAGTGGGAGGACTATCTGTATTGGTAAAAAAGAGTTTCACGTAAGCCAACTCTTGACAACTCAGCCAGTTATGTGGACACAGAAGAATGCGACAACTGGATATGATTCCTTGAAGAGGTACGAAACAAAGAGGCATGATTCAATAAACCCTCGAGCTCATCAGCCACGAGAAACTCAATCTGATCAAAACAGGGAAGAGACACGGTCAGAATGAATCTGGACAAAGCTACGGGCAGATTCAAGAACCCACAATTGATTACTCGTACGTTACGTAACCGTACCCCAATTACCGTTATCCTTTGTAACGGTCCATTAATGTCATAATTAGTCATTAATGGGCAATCATAGCAAGAGTTGTACGTTATATCAAGGAATCTCCTATATAAGGGAGGGGAATACAACTTGTAAAGGCATCTGATTCTCGAATACAATCTACTTTGCTTTTCTATATTTCTGCAATATTGTCTATTACTCATTTTTCTATTTTTTTTTGATTATCAGTAACCCGTGTTTATCCTAGAAATATCTTTAGTAAAAGGATATAGTTCTTTGGTTAAACACCGATAATCATTTGATAATCCGTGTTTAAAGAATTAACTTAAGATGAGTTACGCGTACATATACTCAATTCCTAACACTTAGTTTATTTAAGAAAAAGATTTGGTCAAAATTGCGCAAGCGCATATTTGAATTTATTTGAAAGAAACATAATCGTGATAGCAATTTAAAAACCCGCGCCTAAAGCATTTCTACGAGTGTTGATTAGGGTATTTTATTTACTAGTGTTTGACCATGGTCACGCGAATGTATACCTTGGTTTATCTTGGGCATCACAACTATGTCACACATGCATGTACATAATTGTAATAATTAATCCAATTTAATGTGTACCTAAAATTGTGATTATCTCTCTAAACTAAGTACCCTATGTCATGTAACTAAGTGTAAAGGTTCTAAAACTATGTGAGACATTTATTTAATCAAATGGGGCAGCTTGTGTATTAACTGCCAAACATGCCCAGATTTTAAAGCTTGGGGCCTGACAAGGACTGAGTCCAAATAAATTCTAGCCCTAGACATATATTGTCTATTACTCAATGGTTAATGAATTTAAATCTAAAGGAACTTGGGCCTGACTGAGTCTAGATGAATCTGGCCCAAAACAATGTTATTAAGCACATTTAATTCAGGAAGATTCGAGCCTACTAATGAGTCCAAATGACTCTGGCCCAATATCCACTTGTGGACAAATAAATGAATTTAAAAGATAAGATTTGGGTATGATGATAATGAGTCCAAGTGAACTCTAGCCCCATGCATATTTGTGTGAAGGAGTTTGAGATAAAATTTTGTAATGACATTTGTAAAGTTTTACCTATATTTTGTTTACCTTTTAGAACAGAAGTAAAAAGGGTTTTTGAATAAATCGAAATTTTGTTTAATTTTGGGCAATCTTCCTACTGATTTGCCTAAATCTTTACTTCGAAATGTTGGTTTTTAAAACTCATTTGTATTTGAAAATATTAAAGTGTAAAGGCCATTGATCAACTCATTTTGTTTATTAAAAAAAGAACACAATTCCATGAACTCAATTGGTTTTAGGCCTGAAAATGTATTATGGTTATCATTTAGCTTACTTATAAAAATCTGGTTTTTTCATGACTTTAGGCTAACAACAATCAAAATTATTTAATTATTTAAAACAATATGGTAAAGTTACTGATCTATTAAACTATCACACCAGGAAATGCAGTAAAACTAAATTATTACATTTTTTGCTAACTGAACAATGATAACCAAGCTACCTATTCTAACAAAATTTTCTAGAAAATGATTTATGTGATACTGCTGCATACGAACATACAAATTTTATAAATGAAAGAAGCCTAAACAATGTAAGTAACTAAACTTACATGAATTTACATATAACTCTTAAACAACCAACATGATTTATGTAGCATTCAAACAAAATACAGATTCTTGGTAACCAGCAAATCACATTCATGATATAGCAATATTAACTTTACATTGTTAAGAAAATACCTTGACAACAACAAGAAAACAAAGAAAAGAGAGAAAATATGTCTCTGAAAACTTGAGTAAAAGCAGCAGCCAGAGAATCCAAACAGGAAAACCCAAAACAGCTTCCAATCAAAAACCCAGAAATCCCAGAAAATAGTATGAAACCAATATGAGTTCTTTGCTAAAAGTGAAAAAAGAGACTCCAAAAGCAGTGCAGAATTAGTGTATTTTTCAGGAAAATTTTCTCTACTTTTCAGATCTATATCAGTGTATTTTTAGGTCTAAAAATGTATATCCAGGTCTGTGTATAATGAAAAGAATGAGTGTATTTATAGAGTGAAAGAGTAAAATGGATAAGAATTAGGGTACAAAAGAATTTGCCAGAATTCCCTAATAATCAGGGAAAAGGCACCTTTCTTGACAGAAATAGACAACTGTCTAATTTCTAGTACCTTCCTTATCTCTGAAAATGGACAAGTGTCATATTTGTGGATATTATTGGATCTTATCCCTATTTTCCTACTCAGCATTGGGACAGTTGTCCCTATTCTAGAAAGTTCTAGTACTTTCTGAATAATTTTTAGAATTTTGTTTCCAAAATTGACCCTTAAGGGTCTTGGAATTACCAGAACCAGATTGGTTCTAGGCCTGAGTCAGGTGACGCTTGGCCTGAAGAGCTTGAGCTCTTAAAAGTTTTTAACAAAGCTATAGGTCTATCTATTTAGCCAGACCCAATTAATTAATAACAATAAGTAAAGGAAATAGTAAATAAACAACAACAAAAAACGAAAAAAGAATAACAGTAAGCAAAAAAAAAAAAAAAGGAAAAGAGAAATAAATTAATTTAACACTTTTTTTACTTTATCTTAATTACATCTGTTTTAATTAATTAATTAATACAATGAATAATCAAATAAAATACATAATGATGTAAAAATTATCAGAATACATTTGAGCCCTGATTTTATTTATTAGTTAAGTCTGTTTTAATTAATTAATTAATTTGAAAATAATATAACTAACAATAATAATTACTAAAAATAATAAAAAATAGTAAATAAATTAACAATAAATACATAACAGTAAATAAAAAAATAAAATTCAATACTGGAAATAAACAATAATAACAACAATAATAAAAATAAACATAAAGAAAAACAAAAAGAATAAAAACAACAATTAAAGAACTCCATTTTTTAGATCTAGTTGCTAAAAACCCTCGCGCCAAGACTCTCTCTCAGAATCTAAGATCCCGGGTGAAAGATCTTGTCGTGAGGATTATTATACAAACTAGGTTAGCTTTTTTTTCTTTTTTCTTTTTCGTAAAAAGATCAAATCTAGCCGCTAAAAATCCTCATGCCAATACACCCATCTAGGATTTGAGATCCTTGATGGGAGATATTGGCACGAGGATCTTTAAACAAAATAGAAAAATTGAAAAAGGGGGTAGACGTAGGGTTTCGGCCCTTTTAGATCTAAGATCTAGGGATTTTGGTTAGATTTTTGTAACGACCCGACCGGTCGTTTTGAGCTCTAGCGCATCGTTCAACAGTTTGAGGTCACGAGCAGCTTCGTTTCAGGTATTATGACTTGTACGCATGGTCAGAATTGAAATTCGGGAAGTCCAGGTGGATTTGGAAAGACAATTCTCGTTTTGGAAGCCTTAAGTTGGAAGAATCAACTAAGATTGGAATTTTGAGTAAACGACCTCCGAATCAGGATTTGAAGGTTCCAGCAGGTTCGTATGATGATTTCGGACTTGGGCGTATGTTCGGATCGAGAGTCGGATAACCTGGGAGCATTTCGGCGCATATTATGGAAGATAGCATTTTAGAAGAATTTCATAAATTTGGGTTGGAAGGCATTTCGGTGTTATAGATGTCCGTTTGGGATTCCGAGCCTGAGAATAGCTCTGTATGGTGATTCTGGAGTTGGGAGCACGATCGGAAGTGAATTCAGATGTTCGTAGGTCATTTTGAAGTCATTTGGCTAAATATAGGAATTTGAAGGTTTTTGAGAAATCCGACCGGAATTGAAAATTTTGATATCGGGGTCGGAATGCGATTCCAGAAGTTGGAGCAGGTCCGTAATGTCGAATATGACTTGTGTGCAAAATTTGGGGTCAATCAGACGTGATTTGATAGGTTTCGGCATCGAATGTAGAAGTTTGAAATTTCAAAGTTCATAAAGTTTCTATTGGAGTGTGATTCGTGGTTTCGGCATTTTTTGATGTGATTTGAGGCCTCGAGCAAGTCTGTGGGATGTTATGGGACTGAGTCGTGTGATTGGACGGGGTCCCGGGGGCCTCGGGTGTGTTTCGGGGCGGTTTTGGATCATTCGGGCTGTTTTAAGATGGCTGATGCTGGTGTCTGGTGTTGTTCTTCGCGTTCGCGAGGATCCCTTCACGTTCGCGAAGAAGAATTTGGCATCAGGGACTTTGCTCTTCGCGTTCGCGAACAGTGCCTCGTGTTCGCGAAGAAGAGAAATATCTGCTGCGCAGGTCTGACTTCGGAGGCTCATATCTCACAATCTATAAGATATTTTGAGATGATGTAAAAATTAAAGTTTTAGCCCTTTTTGTCTAGTTTCTGGAAAAGTAAACCATTTATCATTTGGATTTGTTTAAAAAGATACATGGCTGTTACACTACAGGGTGTCTGGGAAGATGAAGAAGAAATTTGTGTTGCATAGGACTGATTTTGACAGCTTATATCTCGATATATATAAGAAATTGGGAGATGAATAAAACATAAATGTTGTAGATCTTGGAGTCTAGTCAGAACATTAAACCATTTGTCATTTGGAGTTTTGTGCAAAATATTATGATTATTATACTAGAGGCTATCTGAGAAGCGTTTAGAATTTGCCTTTCGAGATTTTTGTTCTTCACGAACGCGAGGGTAGGCCCGCGAACGCGAAGAAGACTTGCCTGGCAGTGTTTAAGTTTGCAAAAAAGGGTTAGGCTCATTTCATCTCATTTCCTCCATGGGAGATGACCTAGGAGCGATTTTGGAGCTCCATCTTCATCATCTATGTCAAGGTAAGTGATTCCCACCTATTTCAAGTAAAATACTTGGATTATGTATATATTTTAACATGGAAATTCATGGAAAATTAGTGAAAACTTGGGATTTTGGTAGAAAACCTAGAATTGGTAGTTTTGAATTTTTACCATGAATTCGAGCATGAAAATTAGAATAAATTATATATTTGAGTTAGTAAGGCCATAAGTAGAGTTTATCTTCGAGCAATTTCGGAATTCGGGCACGTGGGCCCGAGGGCATTTTGGTCAATTCTTCGAGCGGAGTTGGAAATTTATATAATTTGAATTGTTAACAAGTATTAGAGTATATTTTCATTAGTTTGTCGTTATTTGGCTAGTTTCGAAGCGTTGTGCAATGATTTGAGTCATCGGAAGGGCTTGGAAGCCGGTTATGGAATTTCAGAGTGAGGTAAGTCTCCTTTATAACTTTTTGAGGGAGAATTGTCCCCATAGGTGAACTAATTAATGATGTGCTACTATTTGCGGGGGATACGTACGTACGAGGTGACAGGAGTCCGTGCGTAGCTACTATTATACTTGTGTCCGGGTAGTCTAGGACCCACTAGCATGCCTTACGTGTTGTACATGTGATCCTGCCAATAAAATTAGACTGATAATGCTATTGAATTGGTAATTTATTTCCTAAGAAGGCTAGAGTGTACCTTTCCTAGTCATTTAGAAAGAGAATCGATTCCTCCGTGGATAATTGTGTTCCTGATAAGGTTATATTATTGAACATTATTAAACTTGGCAAATGAATTTCAAAACAAAGATTTAAATGCTATTTTTCGTGTTCCTTTAAAGAGAATTTCACCATTTTCCTGGGTAACTGCCTTCTTGATAAAAATGTGGATTTATTGTGTGAATATTTGTATCTATGGGTGCCTGAGTCGCATGTATGATTCGCGAGCAGGATAACCCTATATTTATGTATAACCGCGTCGTATGATCAATTCGCGAGCGGGGCAGATAGATGCATCTATGGTTCGAGCCGTTCGACCCTTGGCAGTGCACAATTTATTATTGTTGGTCCGCGCCGTTCGACCCTCGGCATTTTCTTGTGCATGATAATTGCTACGTATTTCCTATAATTTTTACTGTTTATTGGCCTAAGAAGTTTTAGATTGCCAACTGAAATGATGAAGGTTTAAATTGTTAAATGTGAAAGAAGTTGATATTTCTTATCCTTGATTATTATTAAATTTGTCTATGATACTCATTCTTAGCATCTCACTTAATTATACTCAACTGACCTATAACAAGTGTCAAATTCGACCTCTCGTCACTACCTCTCTGACGTTAGGCGAGATACTTACTGAGTACATGTTATTTTCGTACTCATACACTTGCTGTGCATTTTTATTGCACAGGTACTTTCACCACGATGTGGCCAGCATTGGAGACTTAGGTGAGCTGCATTATCCGGAGGTGACCCGCAGCCGACCGAGTTTCTCTCGTATTGTATTTATTTTTATTTCAAAATTCCTTGTCCACTGGTATTTCAGACAAGCTTTGTTGTATTTGTAAAATTCTTAGAAATTGCTCATGTACTTGTGTCGCCGGGTTCTGGGATGTGTTTGGGATTTAAATTTAATAAATTGAATTGCTTATCTGTTGTACTTATTTAATAAATTTTTAATCGCTCATTGGGTTGTAAGCGAATGGTAACGATTTCGAAAATATTAAAACAGGAATTTACTTCAACTAATTGATGGTTGGCTTGCATGACGGTGGTGTCCGGCGCCTCACGACCTTAATAGATTTTGGGTCTTGGTAGTTTTTGGGGATTTGGTTGGTAGGATGAGGTTCAAGGAGGTTAGGAGAGTGTATTGTGTGAGTTTGAGGGGTTTTGGAGTTCTACCGCCGCCTTCGGCGATTTTCAGCGGCGGGGTTAGGGTGAAACTAGGGTTTCGGCCCTATTTTAGGTTTAGATTCGTTGGTGTTTTGTGGATTTGGTTGGTGGGGTGAGGTAGAGGAGGAGGAGATTAGTTGATTGGTGTAATGTTGGTGGTGTTTGGTGGCGGTTGAAGGCCGCCGGCGGGCGGCGGTGCTGTGGAGAGTGGCGACGACAGAAGAGAGGGAAGGAGAGAGAAGGGAGATGCGGCGGCTAGGGTTTGGGGAGTTGAGAGAGAGATGTGAGAGAGTAGGGACTTTGGAAATGGGGGGGGGGGAGTGAAGGGTTTAGGACACTTTTATATTAAAAGGGGAGGGAGTTCCAGACCGTTGGATCTATTGGAGATCAACGACCTGGATTGAATGGAGGGAAGATGGGGCGGACCAGATGGGATTTGGGCTGGGTGGTTTTGGGCCGTGTATTTGGGGATTGGACTTGGTATTTTTTTAATTAAATTTGGGGTTAGGCTTGGTTTGAAGAAGGAAAGACGGAAAGACCCTCTTTTTATTTAATCTTAAAAGCTAGTTAATTTAAATAAACCCTAGGTTACGTACTAAATTATCTTAATTATAAAATTACACTAATTATCTATTTGTATTATTTACATAATTAGTCAATCTTAGATTTAAAAAGGAAAATTACTAATTTAATACTAAAACTTAAAAATGTCAAAACAAACAATTTTTTTTTCTTTCAATGAAGTGATTAAAATGTGTAATTAGGCATTAAATTACATTAAAAACCCAATAATGCACGATGATGAAGGTTTAAATATTTTTTTTAATTTTCATAACTTTAAAAAATAAAAAATGCGACTAAAAATGCAAATAATTCCAAATAAACACAAAAAAATCCTAAAAAATTTCTAAAAATAAATAGGACTAATTTTATTTATTAATCTTATAGGAATATTTTGGTAGGGTAAAAATTAAATGCTCACAGCTGCCCCTCTTTGCTCGGAAACACGAAGAGTTTTCGGGCAAAGATAAATTGAGTAGTCACGAACAAATTTTACCCGTTTTGATACTCCATGGGAAGCATTTCGAAAAAATCTAACTCAACCTTGCTTCAAAGGCTGCCTACATATCCTTGGCTATAAAAGAATCATGTCATTGTAGTTTTGGAAGTATTGGTAGCTAGGACTACCGGAAAGCTGTGATTTCACTGCGGTTACGTCTGTTACTGCTGCTGAACTCCTTATTACACCAAAGTAAAATAACGAAGAAAACTAACTAAGCCTATCAGCTACGAGTTACAAGATTCCTATCTGTAAGTTTTTCGAAGCTTGGTCTTGAGTCTTGGCTAGTTCTTTATGCCGTCCCTGATCTGGATCTTGATGCTTGTTAGCTGCATGTGCTGGTTCAATCTTCTTGTCTTTCGGATCAAGATGAGACATACAGAACTGATGACTTCAATCTTGTCCTGAGTAGTCCACATCTTCTCCACTTCTTTACTTTGGGTTCAACTTTCTCTTTTCTTCTTTTATTTTATTCTGGATTGAAACTCCTTCTTTTGGTCGTCTCAAACCCAGTGTCCTAAGGTATAATCTGCTCAAAATAAAAAACAAACGAACGAAATTTTCCGCCCCAATTTTTTCTAGGAAAATTTCGCGAGTTATTGTAAATAAATTCTATACTAATTTATTATTGAAAGTGATGAAAGGCGGCACTGGGGGTACCTGGAGTAAATGTAGACTAGGGAATGGAGACCCTATGTCTAAAAGCTGAAATAAACTAGGGATTGGAGACCCTAGGTTGGAAAAATCATCAGGGTATGCTGGCATCAACTAGGGAGTGGGACCCTGTGTTGGAAAAGTCATCAGGTTATGCTGACATCAACTGAGGAGTGAGACCCTATTTTGGAAAAGTCATCAGGTTATCATGGCATCAACTAGGGAGTGGGACCCTATGTTGGAAAAGTCATCAGGTTATGCTGGCATCAACTAGGGAGTGGGACCCTATGTTGGAAAAGTCATCAGGTTATGCTGGCATCAACTAGGGAGTGAGCCCCTATGTTGGAAAGTCATCAGGTTATGCTGACATCAACTATGGAGTGGGGCCCTATGTTGGAAAAGTCTTCAGGTTATGCTGACATCAACTAGGGAGTGGGACTCTATGTTGGAAAAATCCTCAGGTTATGCTGGCATCAACTAGGGAGTGAGACCCTATGTTGGAAAAGTCATCAGGTTATGCTGGCATCAACTGGGGAGTGGGACCCTATGTTGGAAAAGTCATCAGGTTATGCTGGTATCAACTGGGGAGTGGGAACCTATGTTGGAAAAGTCATCAGGTTATGCTGGCATCAACTGGGGAGTGGGACCCTATGTTAGAAAAGTCATCAGGTTATGCTGGCATCAACTAGGGAGTGGGAATCTATGTTAGAAAAGTCATCGGGTTATGCTGTCATCAACTAGGGAGTGGGAACCTATGTTGGAAACGTCATCAGGTTATGCTGGCATCAACTAGGGAGTGGGACCCTATGTTGGAAAAGTCATTAGGTTATGATGGCATCAACTAGGGAGTGGGACCCTATGTTGGAGAAGTCATCAGGTTATGCTGGCATCAACTAGGGAGTGGGACCCTATGTTGGAAAAGTCATTAGGTTATGATGGCATCAACTAGGGAGTGGGACCCTATGTTGGAGAAGTCATCAGGTTATGCTGGCATCAACTAGGGAGTGAGACCCTATGTTGGAGAAGTCATCAGGTTATGCTGGCATCAACTAGAGATTGTGACCCTATGTTGGAAAAGTCATCAGGTTATGCTGACATCAACTGGGGAGTGGGACCCTATGTTGGAAAAGTCATCAGGTTATGCTGGCATCAAATAAGGAGTGTGACCCTATGTTGGAAAAATAATCAACTAAGGAATGAGATATCCTATGTTGGTATCGAGTTATGTCGACATCAACTAGGGAATGAAGACCCTAAATTGGAAAAAGTGTAGCTAGGGATTTGAGGCCCTATACTATCTTAAGTTTGAATTGTTTTCAACATCATTTCTTCTTTTCTTCCTTTATTTTGAGAGGATAAGTAAATTAGGGAAAGAATTTGGAGGATACTTCCCTTTTGGAGTTGTTTTTGCAAAGTTGTTTCTAGTTTTTGCGCAACTTCTTTTTATTGCCCCTGCTTCTTGCAAGGTTGCTTTCGGGTTACACCTGTTTTCCTGTTTCCTTCAAACAAAGAACAATTTGTCAGTTTGAAACGGTGGTTGGTTTCATGGCCTTCATTATTTTGGTCACTTGATCTCGGCCCGTCTTTTTGACGAAAATCTCAACTGCTTGTTGGCTTGCTGGGGATTGGTTTCATTTCTAACCCTGGAGATATTGGGTTTTCAAAAATCTTACCAGGACGGTTAACCACGTGGGACTTAACCTTCTTTAACTTTACTTTTCCTTTGTGGCATTTTAACTTTGGTCCCTTTCCTTCCAGGAATTCTTGATTTCGAAGCATCAACCATCATGGCCGGTCGAGGCCGACTCGATGAACCTACCGAGGCTGGGCGCTTTTTGCATACTAGCTTGTATCAAATGAGAACCTTATAGATTGGTCTTGCCATCCTTTCTTTGTCTTACTTTAGAATAGAATTAAATTGAAAGGGATTGAACGAAAATAAATAATGGAACGGATAAATGAACTTAGACAGGAGGTATCCCTTTCGGGGAAAGGAAATAAGGACTTATCTGGAGTGTATGCGGATTTCAATGAACATGACATGCCTCTTGGACTGGATGCCCGATCTATGCGAACCGTCTAACTCTCATAAATCCATCATAATCTATACCTCAAGATTGAGAAACCTTGCCTGGGACTGTGTCCATATCAGTGACCAATTATCCTCTTTTCGATCAGCGGTGCCCTTTGCGGGTTTTCACCGGCTAACCTCTCTCATTTCTCTTCTTGTCGTCGCTTTATAGTGCTCTTTGAGAGTTTTAACTAACAAGACTCTCTCATTTTTAGTTTCTCTGCTTACCATCGCCCTACAGTGCCTGTGTGGATTTTCACTGATAGGACTCTCTCATTTTATTGTATTATATCCAAGTAACCATAACTTCCAATTTGAAAATCTTTACCGATTGATCTGAAGGACTTGAAAAGGCTTTAGGTAAAAATAATTTTAATTGAATTACAACTTTAGAACCTTTTAGGCGAAAACGTCGCCAAACCATTGTAAATTCTGCCCCAGTTTCATATTCGGGGGGGGGGGGGGGTTAGATTTTATTTTGGTGTGACTAAACCCAGAGAGAGGCTGCCTACGTATCCTTTCGGAATCAAGTCGAACGTAGTTTAGGGAACCATTTTGTTTTTGTTTTGATTTGATTTTTTTTGTGACAACTTTGGTTCCAAGGAGGGTGATGAAAGAAGAATAGACGTCTCAAAGGGTTTACAAAACTTGATAGTGTTTGGATAGCGAGAATGAAATCCTTCGTCATCCGAATCAGAGAGTGTCAAGACCGCGAAAGGGGTAAACATAAGATCTTTTGAATGCATCTGCATTGACATCCGTTTCGGGGTCATTTCCTTTAATGTCTCCTAAGTACAATGCCCCCTTTGGCAGCAGTTTTCTTATAATGTATGGACCTTTCCAATTCGGGGAGAACTTTCCTTTCGCTTCTTCATGATGCGGGAGAATACGTATTAGAACGAGTTACCCCACTTCAAAGTTCCTAGGCCATACTTTCTTGTTGTAGGCGCGAGCCATTATTTGTTAGTACAACTGCCTATGACAAAACGTGGCCATCCATTTCTCATCAATCATAGTTAATTATTCCATCCGAGTTTTGACCCATTCATCATCCTCGATTTCAGCTTCAACAATGATCCGAAGAGAGGGAATTTCGACTGTGCAGGTATCACGACTTCAGTGCCATAAACCAATAAATAAGGCGTAGCCCCAACTGATGTGTGCATGGTCGTGCGATATCCCAATAATGCGAAAGGCAGTTTCTCATGACATTGCCTAGAACTTTGGATCATTTTCCTGAGAATTTTCTTGATGTTTTTATTTGCCGCTTCAACGGCGCCATTGGCTTTGGGTCGGTAAGGGTTGGAATTGCGGTGTGTAATTTTAAACTGTTCGCATACATCCCTCATCAAATGACTGTTCAGATTCACAGCATTGTCGGTAATGATAGATTTTGGAATACCAAAACGACAGATAATGTTGTAATGCACAAAGTCCACCACTGCTTTCTTAAGGTGACTGCTTCGACCCATTTTGTGAAATAATCAATGGCAACCAAGATAAATCTGTGCCCATTTGAAGCTTTCGGCTCGATCGACCCACTGACATCCATACCCCAAGCAACAAATGACCAAGGTGCTGGCATAGGATGCATCTCTGAGGATGGTGCATGAATCAGGTCACCATGTATCTGACACTGATGGCACTTCCGGACAAAATTGAAACAATCCTATTCCATGGTCATCCAGTAATAACCTGCCCGCATGATTTTCTTTGCAAGGACATATCCGTTCATGTGGGCCCCACATACTCATGAATGCACTTTGTTCATGATCTTTTCAGCTTCTTTGGCGTCCACACACCTTAACAGATTCAAATCTGGAGTTCTTTTATACAACACTTCTCCGCTTAAGAAGAAACTACTGGCGAGCCTTCTAATGGTTCTCTTTTGGTCTCCACTGTCCTGCTCTGGGTATTCTTTTGTTTTCAAGTACCTTTTAATATCATGATACCATGGATGGACATCAGGTTCTACTTCAACTGTGTTGCAATAACCATATCTTTCTCGGATTTGAATCTCCAACGGGTCAATATGGACATTGCCCGTTTACGGCAACATTGCAGCTAAGGTAGCTAATGCGTCAACTAACTCATTGTGGAATCGAGGAATATACCTGAATTCAACGAATTTGAACCGTTTGCTAAGATCTTCCACATGTTGTCTATATGGGATAAGCTTGATATCTCGAGTTTCCCATTCGCCTTGTGCTTGCCGAATGATCAAATCAGAGTCTCCCATGATTAATAATTCCTCTACGTCCATATCAATTGCCATGTTCATTCCCATTATGCAAACTTCATATTCAGCAGTGTTATTTGTACAGAAGAACCGAAGACGGGCAGTGGCCGGATAGTGTTGTCCCGTGGGCAAAATCAAAATTGCCCCAATCCCAACACCCTTCGCATTTACATCTCCATCAAAAAACATTTTCCAAGTCTTAGTGTCTTATGGGATTACCTCAACTGAATTTACTTCCTCGTCTGGGAAATAAGTTCTTAGGGGTTGGTACTCGTCACCAACTGGGTTCTCAGCTAAATGATCGGCCAAGGCTTGGGCTTTCATGGCCGTGCGGGTGACATAGACAATGTCAAACTCAGTGAGTAGGATTTGCCACTTGGCTAGCCTTCCCGTAGGCATCGATCTTTGGAATATGTACTTTAGAGGGTCCAATCTGGTTATGAGATACGTGGTATAGGCCAACAAATAATGTCTGAGATTTTGAGCTACCCAAGTTAAGGCACAACAAGTTCTTTCCAGCAAGGTGTATTTGGCTTCATAACCAGTAAATTTCTTGCTCAGATAGTAGATGGCTTGCTCTTTCTTCCTGGTCGCATCATGTTGCCCGAGGACACAGCCAAAATAATTATCCAAGACCGTTAGGTACAGGAACAAAGGTCTTCCAGGTTCAGGCGGGACCAACACCGGCGGATTTGAAAAATATTCTTTGATCTTGTCAAAAGCTTCTTGACACTCATCTGTATGTTTAATCGACATGTCTTTCTTTAATAGCTTAAATATGGGCTCACAGGTTGTCACGACCCGATTCACCCTCCCAAAGGCATCGTGACGACTCCTAGTCTCTACAACTAGATAAGCTTAATTGGGGAAAAAGATATTAAATGGAAGCAATAAAATAAAGACAGAATCAAGTAAATCTACAAATGAAACATCGCCACTTGGCACGTACTAAATACAACTTCCCAAAAACCCGGAATATCACTTTAGTCACAAGCTCTATCTCAAAGAATCTATCTAAGTCTGGAGTGGAAGGTGGCCCGAAAGACTCTGCGGACGCGACAGAATTACCTTTCGGTCTCCTGGAAGCTGCTGCTCGGACCCCTAGCCACGAAATGAAGTGCTGGTACCTGGATCTGCACATGGAAAACATGCGCAAGAAAGGGAATGAGTACACCACAAATTGGTACCCATTAAGCGCCATGCCTAACCCCAGTCGAGTAGTGACGAGGTCAGGTTAAGGCTCTACTGGATTTTTATAGTGAAAATAGTTTAAAATTTAATAGAGAGATATAGTAAGCTAATGCAAAATAGTAGAAACAATGAGCTGAAAGAAAATAGCAACAGGCAGCCCTCGGCGCAGCACAACATATGTCACAGTAACAAGTATGCAATGCAGTACAGGGGGAAAGCTCCTGGAATCTCGTCCGTAGTACCAATTTAAATATGCATTGCAGTACATGGGGAAAGCTCCCGGAATCTCGTCCGCAGTCCCAATTTAAATATGCCATGCAGTACAGGAGGAAAGCTCCCGGAATCTCGTCCGTAGTCCCAATTTAAATATGTAATGCAGTACAGGGGAAAGCTCCCGAAATCTCGTCCGTAGTCCCAATTTAAATATGTAATGCAGTACAGGGGAAAGCTCCCGAAATCTCGTCCGTAGTCCCAATTTAAATATGCAATGCAGTACAAATACCAAATATAATTTCTATTTAAAACAATTCAGGAAAATCACAGGCAAAAATATGGATAAAACTCCCTAAACATGGTGCACATAGTAACAACTAGGGGAAGTTCAAGTAAAACAGGTAGACATGCTACTTCCTAATCTAAACTACATAGTCAATACATGAGACAGTGAAATAGGAATGAAATGATTTAAGTCATGGAGGAAAAAATGGAGTTTTAGCAACAATGGATCATGTACGTACTCGTCAGCTCACGTACACGGCACCCAAACAACATAAAACAATATTAAAATAGCCTAAGGGGAAGGCCCCAACACAGAGTTGGGCAAGCCACTTACCTCGACTGCGATTCAACTCAAAACCACACCCTTGACACGAGTATCCGACTCCGAATGGCCCAAATCTATTCAATTCGATTGCATAATGTAAATATCACTTTAAGGAATCAAAATAGCTAATAAGTTCGAGGCTAATACGCGAAATTAGGAAAATTGCCCAAAAAGTCCCCCGGGCCCACGTCTCAAAATCGAGTGAAAGTTACAATTTTAGAACACCTATTCACTCACGAACTCACTCGAACAAGAATCACCGAAAGTCGACGTCAAAAATCTCATTAAATTCTCGGGTTTCTATTTGGGGAAACTTCTTCCCATTTTCATGATTTTCACCCAATTCCTTGATTGCATGGAAGAAATTGCTATAGATTAATGATATACAAATGAAATAAGGTTTGGAATTGTTACCTATGAATCTTCTCCTCAAAACCCACTCAAAATTGCCTACTCCCGAGCTCCAAATCATTTTTAGAAGATATGAATTTCAAGCCCTCGAATTTGGTAGAAACTGCCTAGTGATCCCGCACCTGCGCCCCCCTGAACCGCACCTGCGGAAAATCTATCGCAGGTGCGAAAACTTACTAAAAGGGCTGGGGCCGCATCTGCGGCTTCGCACCTGCGGAACCCAGGCCGCACCTGCGAGAACTGATTGACCTTGAACAAACCCGCACCTGCGAGCCCCTTTTCCGCACCTGCGTGTCCGCACCTGCGGTTCCCTGTCCGCAGATGCGAGAAACCAGAACCAGCAATGGTTCAGCTGTTTTCCAAGTTCCAAAAATCGCCCGTTGAGCATCCGAAACATCCCCGAGTCCCTCGGGACCTTAACCAAACTTACCAAACAGTCCTAATAGCTTATCCAAACTTAGTCGAGCCTCCAAAACACATACATAACACCAAAATCACCAATTATACATGGATTCAAGCCTAAGAACTTATGAAATTTCCAAAATCTACAACCGATGCCGAAACACATCAAAACTAGTACGAATGACCTAAAATTTTACACACAGGTAAAAAATGACACAACGAACATGAAGCCACCTCGAAATTCCATTCAGAGCCTGATATCAAAATTTCACCTATCGGCTGAAATCGCCGAAAATCTAACTTTCGCCAATTCAAGCTTAAATCTACTACAGACCTCAAAAACATATTCCGGACACACTCATAACTCCGAAATCACCCAACGGAGCTAACGGAGTCGATGAAATCCCATTCCGGACCCGTCCTCACACAGTTCCAACTGCGGTCCGATTTCTCAGGCTTAAACTCACATATGAGGACTATGTGTCCAAAAACTCTCCGAATTTCACCACTCAACGTTCCGACATGTAACGACCCGACCGGTCTTTTTGAGCTCTAGCGCGTCGTTCATCAGTTTGAAGTCGTGAGCAACTCCATTTTAGGTGTTATTACTTGTAGGTGTGGTCTGATTGAATTTCAGGAAGTTTAGAACTGATTTGGAAAGAAAATTCTCATTTAAGCTTTAAGTTAGAACTAAGATTAAAATTTTGAGTAAACGACCTCCAAATCAGGATTTGACGGTTCCTGCAGGTTCGTATGATGATTTCAGACATGGGCGTATGTCCGGATCGGGTTTTAGATAACCCGGGAGCGTTTCGATGCATATTGTGGAAGTTAGCATTTTAGAAGAATTTCATAGTTTTGGGCTTGAAGTGCATTTCAGGGTTGTTGATGTCCGTTTGGGATTCCGAGTCTGGGAATAGCTTTGTATGGTGGTTCTGGAGTTGGGAGCGTGATTGGAAGTGAATTTGGTTGTCCGTAGGTCATTTTGAAGTCATTTGGCTAAAGATAGAAATTTGAAGATTTTTGAGAAATCCGACCGGAAGTGGAAGTTTTGATATCAAGGTCGGAATGTGATTCTGAAAGTTGGAGCAGATCCGTAATGTTGAATATGACTTGTGCGCAAAATTTGAGGTCAATCGGACGTGATTTGATAGGTTTCGACATCGGATGTAGAAGTTGGAAAATTCTAAGTTCATAAAGTTAGGAATTGGGTACGATTCGTGGTTTCAATGTTGTTTGATGTGATTTGAGGCTCAAGCAAGTCTGCATAATGTTTTGGAACAGGTTGGTATAATTTGACAGGGTCCCGGGGGCCTCGGGTGGATTCTGGGTGGTTAACGGATCAATGTTTGAAGTTGATGAAGGCTGAAGGTTGCTGTCATCTGGTGTAACCACACCTGCGAGGCTTTGACCGCAGGTGCGGAGCCGCGAGTGTGGCTAAGGGCACCGCAGGTGAGAGTTCTGGGCTGGATCTGAGGAGGCCGCAGGTGCAGCAGATGGGTCGCACCTGTGGAATAGTAGGTGCGAAGAAGGGAGTAGAAGCGGGAGATGCTGGGTTGAGTCAGAGTCGCACCTGCAGTGGAATTTCTGCAGGTGCGGAGTCGCAGGAGCGGCTATTGGACCGCAGGTGCGAAGGGAGGCATGGGGAGAATGTTTTAAAGTCGGGTTTTTGTCATTTCTCACCCATTTTTCATTTGAATGGGCGATTTTGGAGAGCATTTCAAGGGAGATTTTCGTCACGCATCAAGGTAAATAAATTCCACCTGTTTGTAAGTTAAATACAAGATTATATGCATGGATTAGGCATGGAAACTGGTAGGAATTTGGGGTTGGGAAAGTATATAATTTGAATTTGTTGTGAGTATTAGGAAGAATTTCCATTGCCTTGCCGTTATGTGGTAGTTTCGGAGCGGGGTGCGTATGTTGGAGTCATCGGAGGGGCTTGGAAGCCGGTATTGGAATTTTGGAGCGAGGTAAGTCTCCTTTCTAACTTTGTGAGAGGCAATCGTCCCCCTAGGTGAATTTATTAAGTATATGCCATTACTTTCGGGGGCTACGTACGCACGAGGTGACTGGAGTCCGTGCGTAGCTACTATTATGCCATGTCCGGGTAGCCTAGGACCCACTAGCATGCCTTACCTGTTGTACCTGTGATCTTGTCTATGATATTAGACTGCTAATATAATCGAAATTGTAATTTAATGACTAAGGAAGATTAGGGTTTATTTTCTAAATCATCTAAAAAGAGAATTTATTTCCTTCGCGGGCAATTGTATTTTCGAGTAAGGTTGTGTTATTAAACGTTATATAAAACTCGGCAAGTGAATTTCGAAAAAGGGATTTAAATACTATTTTTGGTTTTTAAAAGAGAAATCGGTCATTTACTTGAGTATTTGTGTTCCCGACGTATTCGGGGTGGATTGTTGATTGTGCATGTCTGCATGTGACCACTTTGCAATTTACATTCTGCGAACGGAGTGTTATTTCCCCTACTCTCATGGGGGCAGGCCGTACGCCACAGCGGGTTTAGAATGCACTTTTGGTACGGGCCGTTCGATCCTCGGTAATGCATATATATGATTATTATATTGAGAGGTGAACTTATGGGAGGGGCCATTCTATCCTCGGCAGTGCACATAGAGGATTATTATATTGAGAGATGCACTTTTGGTACGGGCCGTTCGATCCTCGGTAATGCATATATATGATTATTATATTGAGAGATGCACTTTTGGTACGGGCCGTTTGATCCTCGGAAGTGCATAGACATGAGTAGTTTATTGGGAGGTGCACTTTTGGTACGGGCCGTTCGATCCTCGGTAGTGCACAGAGTGATTATTACGACGGCTCAGGCCGGTTGTCCTTATCCCGTATGCGCATGCTAAATTGTTAAATGTTTTCTACATGATTTTGAAGTGATAAAGATATTTGGGAAGAAAATAAAGAGGTAATTGTTGATTTACGATACTTGGAGGAAAACAAAGAGGAAATTTTTTATTTAAGATATTTGGAAAATAATGAGAAAGTGGTATCTGTTGTTTATTTCCAGTATTTACGTGGAGTTCAGTGCCTTATATACATGCTGCTTTACTACCTTTACATGCTTATCGTGTTCATCTTACACTATTAAATAAATTTGCTGGCCCTTAGTGAGTGTCTAATTCGACCTCTCATCACTACCTCTCCGAGGTTATGCGGGCAACTTACTGAGTACACGTTATTTTTGTACTCATGCTACACTTGCTGTGCATTTTATTGCATAGGTACTTTCATAGCAATGTGGAGGATCGGAGACTTAGGTGAGCTGCATCATCCGGAGGCGATCCGCAGTTGACAGAGTCTCCTTCGTACTGTATTTATTTCATTTTAAATTTCCTTGTCCAGTTGTATTTCGGACAGGCTTTGTAATGATTGTATAAGTTCTTAGAAATTGCTCATGTACTTGTGACACCGAGTTCTGGGATATGTGTTGGGTTATAATTGTTAAAGTGTAGTATTCAAACCATTTTTCCTAATTGACAGATTTTTATCTGGTTATTATGTAATAAAGTGAAAGGAAATATTTTCATAAATGTTAAAACCGGAAAGTTATTTCAATTAATTAATGATTTGGCTTGCCTGAAATTGATGTCCGGTGCCATCACGACTCGTGACAATATGGTATCAGTGCACTAGGTTCCTGTAGGTCTCATGAGTCATGAGCAAGTCTAGTAGAGTCTTGCGAATCGGTACAGAGACGTCTGTACTTATCTTCGAGAGGCTTCAGGACTGTTAGGAGTACTTCCCTTCTTGAATAATCATCGTGCGGTTCGATTCCCTTGAGGCTTATGCCTAAGTTTATTCTTACTCAATCTTACGCATCGCGAAGCGCTTGCTATGAATCAGGAATTTGAGGAATCGAACTGGTGCTACAGATGTAATTCGAGATTCTTCCATGTGTAATTGGTTGGGGCTGTTGTTATGGCCCTGCAAGAGAATAATATGTTGTTTCAGCTGAGTAACTATGTTTCTGAGAGCGTTAAGGCTATGCTCAGGCAGTGATGATGCTTGCGATTGGTTATTGTGTGATGTCAATATGATGATAGACTGCTTGCCTGTATGTTGGGGGTGATGAATGGTTTGAAGGGAGGTTTTCTCAGAGTGTGATTTCGAGATTTCAGTATTTTAGTTCCGGCAGAGGAAACGCATTTGGGTTATGAATGGTCCAGTTGGGGTTAATAAAGTAGTAAGGCTTGGTGTCTTCAAGTGAGGTGGGATATGCACCTGTGACGTGTAGTCGTCATCATTGATCGAAGGGATTGTGTTAAGTTTGGCGGTGATATGGTTTCTTCGGTTGCGTAGGGTCAGAGTATTAAGAAGAAGTATTGAAGAATGCGGTTGGAAGAGATTGATCCTAAAGTAAGGCTAGGCGGTGGTTCCGTTTCTAAGTGGCCAGGTGTAATAAGCGGAAGTCGAGCAGTCGCAAAGTGGGGGAAGCGGTAGTGTAGCCTGGAATTTGAAGATATTGTCGCACATTTAATGGATGTCCATGAGGAGCGGACGGACTAGTAAATTGGTAAATGAAGCAGGGCGTAGGATGGGATATTGAAGTCATAGAGAGCGTGCATTTCAGCTTCGTTGGGAGGTGTCCGCGGGTGATTTCCACAGGTGGGTTATCTTTTGTGAATATGTTAGCGATGGCGGGGTTGGAAGGCCTCGGTGAGGAGTTCTAGTGGCTAGTCGGTAGGAGGTAGAATGTGTGAATGATGCTAGAGAATCTGAGTATTTAGGGGGTGCTAGCAAGAGGATCTGGAAGAGTTGGACGGATTGGTTGGGCAAGATCATGTTATCAAAGGAGAAAGGATCTCGGCAGGGTCCAGAGTGATGCAAGGAGTAGCTTCAGGCTAAGTGGGGGAGTCCCACCATCTACAGTTGGGTTGTAGGATTGTGTTATCGTAGGGTTGCAGATTCTCGGTGTATTAGCAAGTTATTATAGCTAAGGGAAAGGATTAAAATGGTGATTGTGCGTGGGATTTGATGAGTGTGTGCAAAAGTTGGCCCGAAGTTGGCCCTGTCGGGCTAGGGTTAGGCTTTGGAAGATTCAAAATTTATGCTTAAGGCATGGGCGAGTTGTAAGGATAGTGACTCAGTCACGTGTTTCATTGAAAAAGGTGTTCCTGTGCTAGAAGAGCTTTGGAGTTGATTGTATTCGGGGCCAGTCAGAGTGGGTGACTCTCAATAGCGGTCCTAGTGAATTCCAAAGTTAAGAGTGCGGCATTTAAGGGTTCCAAGCAGCAATATGATCGAGAATCGAGCTTTTGTAGAGTAATTTCTGAGAAAGAGGAGGATGGTTGGAATGTTCTATGATATGTTTCAGCATGCAGGATAGTATTGGAGGAGTGAGAGAAATAAACTCTGGATTGAAGAAAAGATTATCAAGAGGGTATGAGACGGGTTGCGGGATTTAGGCAGCATAATCTTGTGAATCAAAGACACTCGGGATGAGTGAGGGTTGAGTTTGCTATGGGTTGAAGGAAGTTGCTATTATTCCCGAGGCAATTGAAGATGATTAAGAGAAGATAGATTGATTAGCCATGGTTGAAATGGCACATTTGCGGTAGTGATAAGTTCGTTTGATGTGATTAAGTTATGCGTGCGGGTTGTGCCGGTGTGTGCGGGGCTTGTCGGCCGTCGTAACAGATTTCATGTGGGAGCATTTGAGTGCTATGGCCTGTCAGGTGTAGGCGGATCCCGGAAGGGTTATGGTAGTATGGACAATTACTCAAGGATTTGCATGTTGGGTGATTGTGGGAATTCACTCGTGTGTTGAGATGGTGCTCTTGAATTGAGATAAGTAAAAGATTTCTATGTGATGAAGTGTTCACCCTATTGCTGGTTCAGAATTTATGATGGAATTCTTGCACTACCTCATATTGGCAGGTTAGGTGCGGTAAACAGTGTGTAATTGGGAGTAAGAATCGAGATTGCGATTCGGTGTTAATAAGGATGTCATGAGCTCGGAAGAGCAAGAAAAAGTAATTTGAAAGCTCAGAGTAAGCTGGTGTTATCTTCAGTGTCACCTACCTGAGATTAATAACGGTGAAAGAGGCTTTGTACCCTGGTCATGGGTTCTTGTTGTGTTTTACGGCCTTAGTGTGGTCGGTGTTATAGATGGGCAGACTTGTTGCCTTGCGTGGAAGGTCGTGGAAGCATGACCACTAAAAGATTGTATAAAGTGTGACATGTAGTCACTTGATGGATTGAAGATTTGGACTGAGTTTAAAGAAGTGCAATATTGCTTAATGAGAATTTATGCTTGGAAGGCGTTCAGTCCAGTTGAGTATGGATTTTGGGGTGTTGTCCCGGTGATGATGGTTGTTCTTGTGTATTATGAGAGAATGTGGGTTAATATGGACCCAGGTAAAAGCTATTAGCTTAGTTGGTGCGAGCAAGGCGGCTCGATGTTTGTGGATGGATTTAAATATGATTATGGGCTCCGTATGAGCCAGGCATGTTCCTTTCAGTAGATCGCTTTTCATGGAAAGGTATGAACAACGAATGTTGTTCCGTCTTGTCAAGTTCATGTGTTATTATGATTGTGCCGTGTGAGTTATGAAACATCTTGATAATTTCCTATGTGTTGAGGTCCTGCGTAGTAGGGATGTTATGTGAGCAGGATAACTCTTGAGATCCAGAGTGTATATATATATATCGCACCTTAGTTGTGTTTGAGTTTTGTTGCATACGATTTTATTAGTATCCCCAGGATGGTATTATGCACTTAGCGTGCTTATGATCGATATTCAGTAATTTGTAATAGTGAGCAAATCAGCTCCGTATATATATCTTCTTATGTAAATTTTATGTGGGATCGGGTGGCACGCCTCCACGGGTATGTTATTCGGATCGGGTTGCACACCGCAACAGTGTGATGATGAGAAGGGTTAATATGTATTTATTTTCTGTGTTTTATTTCCTTATTTCTGAGAAAAGTTCATATTAGTTGCGTGAGTTGAATAGTCCCTTCCTGAGTCATTTCTTATTTATCATGTTCGAGTTATGGCCTATTGGCAATGTGATATCATGTGAGGCTGTTGGTCATGTTGGGGTAGTTTGTTGTCTGAGCAGTTCATACTGGGTGAGACGAGATTTTCGGATTAGGGATTAGTGCGATAAGGTTATGTGATTAAAGAACAAATACCATTATTTAGGTTCATAATGAAGTGATGATTGTAGTCAAGATGAGGTATTCAAGGATTTGTTAACTCTGCAGATGGGTATGAATTTCTGCACATTTCCTCCGTTGTGGTGGTATCGGCAACATTATAGGAGGATGGATGTATATCTGTTACGAGGTGCATCGGGAGCACCAAATTCGTGGAATTTTGACTATCAAGGTTCAAGGAGTGTCATTTGTTTAACCAAAGAATTAGATCCTTTGACTAAAGCTATTTCTAGGATGAACGCGAGTTACTGATAATCAAGGAAATAGAGAAAAATGAATAATAGACAATATTGCAGAAATATAGAAAAGCAAAGTAGATTGTATTCGAGAATCAGATGCCTTTACAAACTGTATTCCCCTCCCTTATATAGGAGATTCCTTGATATAACATACAACTCTTGCTATGGTTGCCCATTAATGACTAATTATGACATTAATGAGGCGTTACAAAGGATAACGGTAATTGGGGTACGGTTACATAACGTACGAGTAATCAATTGTGGGTTTTTGAATCTGCTCATAGCTTTGTCCCGATTCATTATGACCGTGTCTCTTTCATGTTTTGATCAGGTTGAGTTTCCCGTGGCTGATAAGCTCGAGGGTTTATTGAATCGTGCCTCTTTGTTTCGTACCTCTTCAAAGAATCACATCCAGCTGTCGCGTTCTCCCGTGTCCACATAACTGAGTTGTCAAAAGCTGGCTTACGTGTGAAACTATTTTTTACCAATACAGATAGTCCCCCCACTTACCATATATTTATCGATTAATATTTGGTAAGTGGATATTCATTTATCGCGGGAATATTTTGCCGCCGCTTTACCTCGAAACATTGTATCCTTCTCTGAACCATAGGCGTCGTTTGTCACTTCCATTTAATGCTCATACCACGTGTCCTTCTCGGATTGGTTCTGCATTTACTCGGCACCTTTTAGGGCTTTTTGCGGCTATGTCAGTCCCGAAGTGACACCTTCAATTATGACTTTTCATCATTATATTTCTTTTTCTTTTTTTTCCATGTTTGACGGTTGTCCTCAAGTATAAATACCTTTCTTCTTTTCTTTGCTTCCACGAAACACTTTCTAACTTCTTATTTTGTAAAGAACTTTCTTCTTGCATTTGTAAACATGTCTTCTTCAAACCAACCTCAGGGAGTCATAGATATTGAAAATTTAACGCCATCTTCTGCTCCGACTAGGATTCGGAGGGGTGGTAGACTTAGGAGTCTAGGATCCACTCCTTCGAGAGGCTCCTCTTCTTCTCAGATAGTTCCCTCTCCTTCCTCTAGGTCTCTAGTTTCTCCGAGGTTTAGGGCTTCTCGGTCTCTGTCTAGAGGTAGAGGTGAACGCCTTCGTGAACCTGAAGTTGATGAAATTATCCCTGCTGAGTTTGTCTTTGCTAGAGATAATCAAGTTCTTGTAGACAAATATTCTTCCCTTGAGAGTGTTGAAAGGTATCCAACCCTTATAACTGAGGGTCAGATTTCCCTTATTCGTAGGGAATGTTTTTGGAGGCCTGATTTCCCTGTCTACATTCTGAATAGTAATCAAAGAATAACGTCTTACAAGATGGGATATTCTTTTGTTTATACGTACCCTTTTACTCTAGGGTTTAGACCTCCCTTTGACCCAGTCATAATTGAATTTTGCCGTTTTTTCAATATCTGCTTAGGGCAAGTTGGCCCGCTTGTGTGGCGAGTTGTCGCATGTCTTAAGAGTTTAGCTTCTTTAGCCTCGGTTCCTTTTACTTTCAACCATCTTATTCATTTCTACACTCCTACCTTGTTTCGTGAAGGGGTTTTTACTCTGACTGCTAGGAGCAAAAGAGTGCTGGTAACCCCTAGAGATGATAAGGATGGGGGTTGGTACCTCCGGTATGTTTCTGTACCCACTGTTGGTTTAGTGGGTGAAGAAAATCTTCCCTTCCCTGAGAAGTGGAATCGCGCACGTGAGTATGCTTTAGCTCACATCTATTTACTTTTCCTCATTCTGACTTAAGATCTTTTACTAACACCGTATCTGTTTCTTCTTCTCTTAGCAATCATGGATACTGTTGAGAATGTCTCCGGTATCCATGATTGGGTAGAAAAATTGTTGTCCGGTGCTCCTATAGAAGAGAGATATTGGAAGTACCTCGTTGGGAGGTATGGTTGGCATGTAAAGACCCACGGTAAGTGAAGCTTTTGTTCTTGCTTCTTTCATTACTCGAGTCTCTTCTTTCTTTGTCGCTCAACTTTTTCCCGTTTGATAGGGTTCTCTGCTCGTGGGGTGTCTGCTTCATCTATCCCGAAGATGTCTTTGGCTCAGGCCCAAGAGATTATTGTTGGTTCATCTTCCTCGAAGAGGAAGATTGGTGAGTCTCGCTCTGTAGAAGAAGAAGAAGAAGGTGCTTTAGTACATAGGCCACGAAGAAGGCGGGTGGTTTCAGATGATGAGTTTACACCCATGAACTTCCCTTCCGTGTCTGTGGCTAAGCCCTCTACCCTTGAAGATGTTCACATTCCCCCATTCATAAGTCTGTGGATTGCCTGTTCCATGAAGATTTTGACCTTGCTCCTGACGATGTCTCTTTGGCTGCTGTCTTTCCTGCTTCTTTAAGAGAAGCTGTCTTCAACCCTCCATGCCTGCTATTTCAGCTTCTGCTGTTGCTTTGCCCATAGCTTCCTCAACTCTTCAATCCTCCGTGCCTGCTGCTTTGCCCGTGGCTTCTCCAGCTCCTCAACCCTCCGTACCTGTTGCTGTTTCATCTCTGCCTGTTTCCATGCCTTCCGCTAGGGAAGTGGGGTCTTCCATCAGAGAGATGCGACATGTGGTAATAGAGGTTCCAGTTGAGGGGAATCTTTTCAAGAAAATGGGTGAGCCCGAAGTGTGGCTCAAGCCTTTGATAGGTCCCACTGAGAAAGCCAAGCTAGCCAGCCACAGTGCTCTTACATGGGCCAATGAAGTTGTGCATACTTCTTTGAAGGTATGATGCAAGTTATCCTCTTTCATTTTCGTATATGAAATTTATCATATCTGATTGGTTTATTTCTTGTAGATTAATCTTATAGGCATGGATCTTATGAAGAGGATCTCACATACGGACCAGGAGACAAAAGAGTTGCAGGCCGATGCTGATAATTGGAAAGCACATTATGATAGCCTAAGGATTGACATGGATGCCTTCGAAGAGGAAAGGAGTACCTTGAGGCGGCATATGAGGCTCATGGTAGCAGAAGTGGCAGTAGAGAAGGTTTTTTCCAGTCAGGATGATAAAGACAAGAGTGTTCTGGAGTCCTCATTTGCTGAGCAGCTGTCCCGTGCCTCAGAGGAGATTAGAGACTTGAAAAACTTGTTGGGGAAGAAGGAGGAATACTCAAGCGAGCTCGTGAAATCACTCACTCGTACTCAAGAGGACCTTCGTAAGGCTTTAGATAAAGTTCAAACTCTAGAGGAGTCGATTGTACCGTTAAGGGCCGCCCATGAAGCTGCTGAAACGGAGAAGGACGGATTGAGAGATGAGCTTCAATTATGGGCAAGGGATTTTGAAGATCTTTAAGAGGTGGATGCTGTTGCTGTGAGCTGGGCGTACATGAATTCTCGCCTTGACACATTGACGGAAATGAGTCAAGAGGGTTTCGACCTTAGTGCTGAAATAGCTAAAACTAAGGAAGCCATGGACAAGGCTCAACAAGTCATAACCTCTCTTCACCTGATGGTGAGACTCCAGCCACTCATGCCTCTTCATCCCTAGTTGCTCCCGCTCCTTCTGCCAGTGAAGTCAACCCCCCTCTTGAAGAAGTTTAGTTGGTTCACCCTCTTTTTTTTTCTTTGTCTCAATTGGTGGTTACCCCCAATCCCATCGGGGGTAAATTTAGATTTCTTTAAAGTTTCCAAATGACAACTTAGGGGCACCTCAATGTATATAAAAATTATATACGGCTAAGTATAAGTTAATACTTAGTTTTTGCTTAGCCGTTTTAATATATTAATGCTAGTATGACTTTTGTTGAGTTTCTGTTTCACTCTTTAAGTCTTTTGCATGCTTCATTTTCGAGGTATTAGTTTTACCTCTGAGTTTTGAATATAGAATGCTTTAGATTACTCGTACCTTTTCGTAATAGGCACGGGGTCATATTAAATATGTGCCTTTTTGTAGTAGGCATAATTTATGGAGGAGGTCCCTTTATAATTGACATGAAGAAGACGTCTCAACCTCATGATAATGCAATAGAGTGATAGGAGTTTTACACATGTTTAAGAATGTTTCTAAGGAAAGTTTTTTGTTTGAACTTCCATGACATTTTACATATGTTTGATTATCGTCTAAAACTCATGTTGCAACTGTTTTTGTTTAACAGATTTGAAATACTCTTGTATTTCGTAACTGTTTTTCATAGGTAACCGTTTTTCGATATTAATACAAGAGAAAAACTGTTTTTCACTAGTAACAATTTTTATAAAGATTAAGGTTTTTACCTGCAACTGTTTTCGTCGGAAACAATTTTCTAATAAGTATGAGGGAAATGTTTTCTTATTCGTAACTGTTTTTATTTGATAACAGTTTTTTGAACAAATACAAGGATTTAGATCTTTCATCCATAACTATTTTATTTGATAACAGTTTTTTTAAATGAATATACTGATGATGATCTTTTACTCCTAACTGTTTTTGTTACAACATCTTTTAATAAGTATAAAAATGTACATTTCTTTCTCATGACTAATATTTGTTTTTCAACCTGAACATGATCGATTTTTTTTTGCCTTTTTGCATTAGGCTTTGTATTTGGATGACTCTTTTTGATCTCTTTCGATTCTGCTCGTATCACTTGTCTCGTTGGGTAGATGGGTCTTCAGGCTCGAGCTTTTGACTTTATGATAGTCTTTTTTGCTTTGTCTTAGCCTTCCATACTGTATAGTCCCCCAAGTGTTTGAGCTTTGAAGAATGAAATCTCGAGCACTTGATTATTCCTTCCTTGTGGTCCTTTTCCTGAAAAGGAAAAACATTCCGGACTCGAAGGTATGTAGTTTTTTAGATGATGACTGCTTAACCCTTTAAAACGTCCATCAGAAAGTGTAACCCTAGACCAGGAATTGTGTTATTTCCTCGCGTCTTTGTAGGTCTAATATCATCATCTGGTGATGGGTTAGCTTTATGCCTATCATCTAAAAAAGTTAGAATTTTTCTTAAATGTTCAAAATAAAATCGAACGTGTGATACCTGACCGACGATATTATTTTCCTTAGAAGTAATACTTCTTTAGGTGGATGTCATTCCATCTTGTTGGTAGAACTCTGCCGTCCATAGCTTCCAACTCATATGTGCCTTTCCTAGCTATGCCTCGGATTTTGTAAGGTCCTTCCCAGTTTGGATTTAGCTTTCTTGAGCCTGCTTCTTTCGTTGATTGAAAGACTTTTTTGAGGACGAAGTCCCCAATCTTGAAGTACCTGAGATGAGCTTTACGGTTGTAATAACGCTCTATGATTTGTTTTTGAGCTGCCATCCGTATCAATGCTGCTTCTCTCCGTGGTTCGAGCAGGTCCAGGTTGGTCCTTAATTCGTCGTCGTTTTCACCTTCCATGGCTGTTGAGAACCTTATGCTTGGTTCGCCAATCTCCACAGGTATTAAGGCTTCTGAGCCATAAACAAGTGCGAACGGAGTTTCTCCCGTGGCTATTTTTGAAGTTGTTCTGTATGCCCATAATACCACTGGTAACTCATCAGGCTAGTTTTCTTTGGTTTTATCTAGTCGTTTCTTTATATTGTTGATGATGACCTTATTCGTTGACTCAGCTTGACCATTAGCCACGGGGTGGTATGGTTTTTAAGTGATCGGTTTGATTTGCCAGCTTTCAAAGAATTCTATGATTTGTGAGCCTATGAATTGTGGGCCATTATCACACACGATCTCCTTTGGTATTTCAAAGCGGCATATTATGTTCCGCCATAAGAAGCTTTTAACTTCCTTTTCTCGCACTGGTTTGAATGCTTCTGCCTCTACCCATTTTGTAAAATAGTCGGCTAGCATGAGCAAAAACCGTACCTGTCCTTTAGCTGTGGGAAGAGGTCCCACTATGTCCATACCCCATTTCATTAAAGGCCATGGGGATATTATTGGATGCAATAATTCCGCTGGTCGATGCATGTTATTGGCAAACCTTTGGCACCTGTCACATTTGGATACGAAGTTCTCGACTTCTTCTTCCATCTTAGGCCAATAGTATCCAGCTCTGATTAGGGTTTTCACTAAGGATCTCTCCCCTGAGTGATTTACACAGTGTCCTTCATGGACTTCTTTCATCACAAATTTCGTTTGGTTAGGTCTGAGGCATTTAGCTAGGGGTCTTCCGAACATCTTGCGATAAAGTGAGTTTTGAATAAGGCAGTACCGTGCAGCTTTGCGGAGAAGTGCTTGAGCTACTTTCCTGTCTTCAGGTACGGTGCCATTCTGCAAGAAATTAAGAATTTTGTTTCTGCAGTCCCAGGTTAAGTTGTTGAAAGTTACCTCATTCCTGTCCTGGTCGATCATTGAATGAAATAGTTGGACGACAATTGCATTGTCTTTGTTTGTTACTCCGTGACTGCTGCGAGGTTAGCTAATGCATCTGCTTCTGCATTTTCCTCTCTAGGTATTTGCATTACCTTCCATGTTTTGAATTGTCTCACGAGCTCTCGTGCTTTTTCAAGATACTGTTGCATTCGAGTCTCTCGAGCGATGTAAGTCCCGTGTATCTGATTTACTACCAGTTGGGAGTCGCTGTTGATCACAATTTGCTCGATTGAGAGCTCCCGTGCGAGTTCAAGCCCTACAATAACAGCTTCGTACTCTGCTTCATTGTTAGTTATAGGATAACACTTGATAGCTTGCCGTGTCTTTTCACCCGTGGGTGATATTAAGACTATGCCTAAGCCGGCACCTTTTATATTTGAAGAACCATCGGTGAACAAGGTCCATAGGCCTGGATTAGCACCGTTAAAGAGTTGTAACTCTTTTTCTACTTCAGGTACAATGCTATTACTAAAGTCAACAACAAAATCAGCTAGTATTTGAGACTTAATTGCAGTCCTAGGCTGATAGATTATTTCATGCTCACTTAATTCTATGGCCCACTTGGCTAATCTTCTTGACAATTCCTGTTGATGCAGAATATTTCTTAAAGGATACGAAATCACAACAGTGATTGGGTGGCATTGAAAATATGGTCGTAATTTTCTAGATGCCATTATTAAAGCTAAGGCTAATTTTTCCAGATGTGAATATCTAGTCTCAGCATCTAGCAAAGTTTTACTTACGTAATAGATAGGTGATTGCTTACCTTTTTCTTCTCTTACCAGTACTGCACTTACATCAATTTTTGAAACAACCAGGTAGAGCTACAATCTTTCCCCTTCTTTTGGCTTTGAAAGCAGCGGTGGTTTCGATAAATAAATCTTCAGATTCTTGAGGGCTTGCTGACATTCTTCAGCCCATTCGAACTGATTCTGCTTTTTGACAACTGAGAAGAATTTAAAACTTTTTTCGGAAGACTTAGAAATAAATCTTCCCAAAGTTGCTATTCTCCCTGTTAATCTTTGAACTTCCTTTTTTATTTGTTAAAACATCAAGTATTTCTTCTATAACTTTAATTTGAGCGGGATTTACCTCTATTCCTCTGTTACCTGATTGCACTCCAAAAGCGCATTTTTCTGGATTTAGCTTCATATTATACCTGCGTAAAATATCAAAAGTAGTAGAGAGATGCTGGACATGGTCTCCTGCTTGTGTTGATTTTACCAACATATCATCAATATAGACTTCCATCGTCTTTCCAAGATGTTCTTGGAACATTTTAGTCACTAACTTTTGATAGGTAGCTCCAACATTTTTCAAGCCAAAAGGCATAACTTTATAACAGCAAGCCCCCCCGTTTGTAATGAAGGAAGTTTTTTCCTCATCTGAGGGATCCATTTTAATTTGATTATAACCAGAATATGCATCTAAGAAGCTTAATAATTCATGACCTGCTGTGGCATCAATCATTTGATCTATATGTGGCAATGGGAATGAATCTTTGGGGCATGCTTTATTTAGGTCAGTATAATCTACGCATACTCTAAATTTGCCATTCTTTTTAGGTACTACCACGATGTTTGCTAGCCAGTTAGGGTACGTTACCTCTCGTATCAAACCAATCTTCAAGAGTTTCTGTACCTTTTCATCGATCACTTGGTTGTTGAATGGTCCTTGCTTTCTTTTCTTCTGCTTAAAAGGTACGAAGGATAAATCTTCATTTAGTTTATGAGTCATCACTTCTGGTGGGATGCCTATCATATCTGAGTGGGACCACGCAAAATAGTCTGCGTTAGCCTTTAAATAATCAATTAACTTACCTCTTCGACCGGGGTCCAGCCTCGTGTCTATATACCCTTTCTGTTCAGGCTTTTTTTCAGACAATGGAACAACTTTGAGCTCTTCCCTAGTTGTTTTGACGTGATCATCTTGCTCCGGTTCATGAATGACGTCCGGTCTGGAGTCTGCATCCGCGTGGTCTAATGCACCTTCTGTGGTAACTTTATTCACCTTCTCGTAAGTATTTTCTTTCATACTTTTTTCAACAATAATACCTTTCATACCTATTTGGGTAGTAATTTCATCCATGTCTGTTTGGGCAGTGTTACCCTCTTGGGAGATTCCCTTATCTCGTGATTCTTCTACCTCTATTTTCTTATTGTAGTGTACCCCATAATTTATATTTCTTGCGGTCTGTTGGTCGCCTCTAATTTGCTGAATCCCCCATTGAGAGGGGAATTTAATTACTTGATGCAAGGTGGAGGGTATTGCTTTCATGTCGTGGATCCATGG
>ML347283.1:0-13288 GCA_005239505.1 Nicotiana paniculata
ATCTTACCTGCTACGTATGCATTTATTTGTTTCAGCTTGTGTATTGACCGGCTAAAATAATAATAAAAAATGAACATAAAAACCAAGAGTGAGGTAGAATAAAAAATTCACCTTGTTTTGAAAACTCCCGTATTTATCCCGAAACTCTGCCAAAATTTCTGAAAATTATTATTCCAAAACAAAATGAGTGGGTGTATATTTTTAATCAGTCAGGATTTTTCCGAACTACGCATTGTTTGATTCTCACCGGTGTGGGATACGTAGGCAACCCTCATCGGTCCAACTCTATTTTTCAAAATCAAAGAGTATAGTCCTAAATAAAATTAGGTGACACCATTATAGCCTGATTGCCCAAGTGGGACACCGGAAGGCCGTTTTTGCAAAAGTGGCCGCCTGTGCTTTGTCTTTAAATTTCGACCCAATTTGCAAACACAGCCTTAAAAAACTTCCTACCTGAAGTATTGAACGGCCGTATTTGCAAAGATGGTCCATTTTTCTTTATTACAAAACCCTTTGCAAAAATAACACTTTTCAAAATTTTTTGAGGTTTTAATAAAAAAAACGAATGTGCAGTATGAATACAGTTGAAAACATTCCCTTCAGGGCAGTCGAGGAAATCCCTCTAGGACTCCATATGTGGTGGAGAGACTTGGGGAAGCTAGTAGAAAGTCTATTATGAAAGCTTTAGGGGGACTTACTGGTCTTCTAAAAATCAAGCCGAGGATGGACATCGTCGAGGCTCTAGTACCGTTTTGGGATCCCGCCCACAACGTGTTTCACTTTTCAGACTTTGAATTGACGCCCACGCTAGAGGAAATAGCAGGGTATGCTGGTCTCAATGANCTCGGGACGTCCAAGACACACACCTGTCCGAAGGTTTCTGCACCTTATATTTTCTTTACAGACGTTATGGAGATCCCCGAGGTTATGAGGCTGACAACACTGGTCTAACTCACAAAGATCAGGCTAAATGGGAAGCCCGTCGGGGGCTAGCTTTTGTGGTAGCATTCTTGGGCACCTTGATTTGCCCTAGAAGTGACAGATGCATAGATATCGGCTTGTGGGAATGGCAGATTTCATGATGAAAAAATCCAATCGCACACTTATACCGATGGTTTTAGCCTAGATTTACCGTGCCCTGACAGTTTGCCAATCTGGTTGATCGAGCACCTTTGTCGCCGCCCAGGCTACATGAACTACGGCTTAACCGGTTTGAATTGCATCGAGGAACATGGTACTCGAGTAAAGGGCCACAAATTTCCTGAGGGCACGGAAGCCTGGCACTCATATTCGAGTTCATTGACTGCCGACCAAATCGAGTGGACGTTCGGGTGGCTCCCTGTCGGCGAAGTTATCAATATGTTTGCTGAGGTTTTCTATCTCCTGTTAATGGGCCTGCGAAGCATTCAACCATATACCCCACACCGGGTCTTACGCCATTTGGGGAGACAACAGGGTGTTCCCCATGACAAGGATTTAAGCCAACAAGCCATTGAGTTATGCCCGAGAGCTGCATTTCCTGAAGGCAGGGTCCGTCAAATCTGGAACGAGTGCAGGTTTTTAGAACCTCAAACTCGGGTGAGAAATTTATCTAAAGGGTAAGTGGAGCCCGCCTACACTTCTTGGTATGGCATAAGAGGCAGGGAGCATCAAGAGCAAGAACGACCCGCAAAGAGACCCCACGTGCAACAATTCACCGAGCAAACACAAGAGCATT
This sequence comes from Nicotiana paniculata, assembly GCA_005239505.1. NCBI lineage: Eukaryota > Viridiplantae > Streptophyta > Magnoliopsida > Solanales > Solanaceae > Nicotiana > Nicotiana paniculata. The sequence continues at coordinate 1,718 of ML347283.1, forward strand.
GGGCTTGGTTAGAAAAGGAAAATAGCTACCATAAGCAAGTTGGAAGCCCAGGTCAGGGAAATCAAATTTTAAAACATTCTACATACTGCCACAATTGAAGGGGAGAAAAATAGGTTAACCCAAGAAAATGAAGTTCTCCGGGTCCAGATACAGGAATGAAAAGCAGCTGCTGAGAACCCAGAGAGAAGCAGAAATGATGAAAGGCTTATCAACAGTCTGAGGCATAAAGTGTGCAGCTATGGGAATGATCTAGACAAAGTTGAAGAAGAACTGGCCGGAGTTCGGGCAAGATTAACAAGAAGTGCAGAGGAAAGAACAGAGTTTGTCCAGAGACAAAAAAGAAAATATGACCAAGAAGTCATAGGCTTGAAGGAAAAGGTGGCCATCCTCGAGAACGAAATGTCGAAAAAGGCAAAAAAGTTCAAGGCAGACAGGGAACAATGCTATGATGGTTCAGTTGGAGGAAGGTTTGCAACAATTGCAAGAAGAGTAATAAGACGCCCAGGTTCTAGAATCTAGGTCTCAACAGATCGGGCGCTTACTCCAGGAAAAGGGCATTATCAGGCAGAGGGTCCGAGAGATAGCTGACTACATCGTCACCAAATGCCAGGAATGCGAAGATATGACTCGGACCACCTTCTTCTCAGCGGTTATGATCTTTGTCCACAAGATAATGTACGACCTTTACCGCCTCCAGCAAGACCACGCAGGCCCGTGGTAAGGCCGAATGATGCCCCACCGGCCCCAGGAGCAACGGAAGCACTGATGTATTTTTGATGTTTTTTCAAGTCTGTATTTCATTTTCTAGTTGTAGTCATGTCTGAGTCCACAGTAGTTTTTATATTTTAGAAAATATGTGTCGAGTCTATTTTGTAAATTTTGAAATTCCAAAAGTGGGCTACAAGTTTTCTGTAATCAGAAGTGTTTTATTTAATGAATGAAAAAAAATGTATTTCTTTCCTTCGGTTTTGTCGCATGAACTACGTGATGATCTGATTCACGCGGCGCCGTGATACGTAGGCAATCCACATAGGATTCAATCATAACCATAAGAAAAGAAACCGAGTGAGAAATAAAAGAGCGGAAACAATAACAAAGGGAAGGAAAGTTCAAAACCCAGAAATAAAGCCGGGATGAAGTACACAACTGTTGCAAAAACATATAGAAAAGCATTTAAATTGCTCAGATGCATTGCATAGCCCAAACGTACGATTGCCTATGTGATAAATGTTTCAACCTAACATTTTGTTGGTTCGATCTTAAAAAGGTATGTTTAGGTGGTTGGTTTTGCGGTAACCTGGCTTCCCATCCTTACTTCACTAGATCGAAAGGGAGCATAGAAATGACGTCTGAAAGTCACTTGCCAATCGTCAACTATTTCGTGGAAGACCTAAATCCAGCCATCCCAACATCTGAGTCAGCAACAGCTGAAGAGAACAGGACTCTGCGTTGCCGCATGCTGGAAATGTGGGACGCATGGTCCAATGGTAGGGAACCACCCAGTACCATCCCGGGTTTCCTAGAGATAATTCCCAGGGCAGGCGGGACATCCAACATCCCCATAATCTACCCAGCCACGCCGTTTGGATATCCAACTATGTCGGCTCACTTTGCCATAAGGCCTTCTGAGGTTCGCCCCCAGGCCTTATTTTCTGGTGTGTCTTCCAACATCTTCACTGCACCACCAATCTCTGCCACGGCTCCGCCGACTATCTCTGGACCAAGTTTTGAGCTGCCAGCATTCACATTCCAAACACCGTCCGTCCATCTGGATACCACTCATATTACTCCCAATGCATATCCCCAACAACCTCAGCTTGAGGTCACTTTGGGACAAGATAAGAAAAGCCTCGAGCACGAAGAAATAACTCGGAAAATGAAGAGTATTGAACAGAGCCTCAAGAATATACAGGGGATGAGCGGGCAGAAAAGCGTCTCCTATGCAGAATTGTGCATGTTACCACACGTCCACTTGCCTCTTGGTTTAAAACCCCCAAGTTCGAAAAATATGACGGACATGGGGACCCCATAGCTCATCTGAAAAGGTACTGCAACCAGCTCCCGGGAGCAGGCGGGAAAGAGGAACTTCTCATGGCATATTTTGGAGAAAGCTTGACGGGAATTGCATCAGAATGGTACATGGACCAGGATATATCCCGCTAGCACATATGGGATGACCTGGCACGGGACTTTCTCCGGAAATTCCAATACAATGTGGACATCGCTCCCGATAGGAAATCACTATCCAATCTCAAAAAGAAACCCTAAGAGAGTTTCAGAGAGTACGCCATCAAATGGCGCGAGTAGGCCTCCAGGGTCAAACCTCCGATGGATGAGGTTGAAATGGTCAGCGTCTTTCTACAAGCACAAGAAGCTGATTACTTCCAAAATATGATGTCTGTCATGAGAAACCATTTGCGGAAGCAATCAAAATTGGAGAATAGTCTAAAAACTGGTCGTATCCTGAGCCAATCTTCCATAAGAGTAACCTCCCAGGCGATCCAAAGCGGATCCGGGAGTGCAGCCAACAGAAAAAAGAAAGAAGAAGGGGCCATGATGGTTTCGGATGTCAGGAAGCCTCGACAATACCCACGTCCATTTCACAAAGCTTCCCAACATTACTATCCTCACCAAGATGCGGCTTACGCTACGACCCTCTTCCCTATGCGGTAATGAACGCTCAACCACGTCCCAGGCCAAAACAACAATACAATAAGAATAGAGCTCTACCTCCTAGAAACAACCATCCTCCCCCAGCTCCATATAATCCACGCCCTCACCAAAACTACACGTACAATACCTACCCCCGTGAACCACCAAGGAAACCCAACTTCAATCCTATCGGGGAGCCGTATTCAAGCCTCTTCCCAAAATTAGTCTAGATGGGGCTTTTACAACCCGTACCTCCGACCAGGCAAAACCCAGCATCAGCATCATACAAGCCGGGAACCAATTGCGCCTACCATTCCGGAGCAGGAGGGCATGACACGGAGGAGTGTTGGACCCTCTAAAGTTCCGTGGAAAGCCTTATAGAACAAAATAAAGTGGTGTTAAGGGACGAAGAAGCTCCCAATGTTACGAACAATCCACTAACCACTCACAATCATGGGCCCGTCATCGGCATGATTTGCGAGGACCAGGATTTTGATCCAGCTCTAAAGGCCATCATCGCCATCGTAGATGTGGAAAGAAATCCCAAGGCGACACCCAAACCAGTCAAGGAGATGAAGAAGAGTAACCCCGTCCCCTAGGTCACGAAAAAGGTTGAGACTGAAACAAATAGGGGACCCTCTAAAGACGCTGTCCTTTACATCCCCAAGGCACACATGAAGGAACAAAGTGTGTTGAGCCCTCCCAGAAGGTTACAATTCAACGAGGCAATAATGAATGGCCCAAAAATGTACGTGCCGAAAGGGACGTATGTGGTGCGGGGGAAAATTATTTCACCAAGGCTAAATGAGCCCGTGGTTGTTAGCCACACGTCGCAAAATCCCATGAAGAATGCTACTGTCGTCCTCTGGAATTACCACAGGACGGTGGTGACGTACAAAGGGAAAGAGATTACTGGGGAAACAGGCGATATAAAATCATCAGAGAAATACCTCGACCTGGAAGAACTAAACAAAAGCAAGCTGAAACGCTTTCTGCCTAAAAGGTCGATCAGTGCCGGAGAGGCAAAAGAATTCTTCAAGAATATGAAAACTGCTGAATACGCCATAATCGAGGAGCTCAGAAAGTCCCCCACTCAGGTCTCACTTCTATCCTTGCTGGTAAATTCAAACGAACATCAGAAAATCTTGATCAAAACCCTTAACGAAGCATACGTTCCGGCCAACACCACAGTTGAGCAAATGGAAAGAATGGCGGAACAATTTATTTGAAGTCAACCGAATCTCATTTAGCAAGAATGACTTGCCCCCGGAAGGGGATGCCCACAACAAAGCTCTCCACCTAACTGTTAAATGTGAAGGTTAATACGTGAAAAGGTTTATGATGGACGGCGGATCTGGGGTTGATATTTGCCCTCTATCAACCCTACAAAGAATGGAGATCGGGATTGAGAGAATCAGGCCCAACAATGTGTGTGTCCATGCATTCGATGGTATCAAGAGAGACACGATCGAGGAGATTGATTTGGTCTTGACAATCGGCCCTGTAGATTTTGGAGTGACATTCCAGGTCATGGATATGGATACTTCCTACAATTATCTCCTGGGAAGGCCTTGGATCCATGCAGCAGGGGCAGTGCCATCTACTCTCCACCAGATGGTTAAGTTCGAATATGAGGACCGAGAAATCGTGGTCCATGGGGAAGACGAGCAATCTATTTACAGGGACCCATCAGCCCCATGCCTGGAAGCAAGAGAGGGTAGCGAGCACATAGTCTACCAGGCTTTCGAGATTGTGGTTGCGGGCCAGAATGAGGAAGGAACCCCGTGCCCTCAACCCTTCCTATCAAACGCATCAATTATGGTCGCCAACGACATGATTAAACATGGGTACACACCTGGAAAAGGGCTCGGGGTGTCTTTGCAAGGCATTAAAGAACCTGTCACTTTGCCTACCAATAAAAAGTTTTTTGGCATAGGGTTTCAAGCTACTCCCGACGATGAACAATAGGATGACCAACGCAAGAAAAATGGTTGGGTATTGCCTCAGCCGATCCCACACATCATCGCATCATTTGTCAAGCCAAAATATGTGGAGGAAGAGGAAGAGGCTTTCACGGCCGACGAAATAGAAGAAATATGCGGAGCAATGAGGCAGATGTTATATGAGGCCCATATGGTCCAACCAGGAGAAGGCTCCAGCACTGTCGAAGTGCAGTATATGGGGCCTGATGCCAAGTTGCAAAACTGGAAGGCTACTCCATTCCCCGTCAGGCGGGAGTCCCGGTAGTTCGGCTTTTGCCATCCTTTCTGCACTATGAGTTATTTCAGGGTGTAACTCAAGTGTTTTTAAATTCTTGCCTTTAAATTCCGATGTAAAACCTCCTATGTTCAAATTCAATGAAATGAAATCAAAATTTATTGTCTATTATTCTTCCTGATTTTTGTTTACTTTTCTTATTTTTCAGTCCTAATAATGCGTCTTTAAAAAATATGACATGCTTGCGGACCTCACACTCTAATCTTAATATGCCGTCTAACCTCGAAATAATGAATCAAGAACTGGAATATAACGAAGAAGAGGCTTTTAGGGAAATAAATCGAGAATTGGAACAGCTCGAGAATAAGCCTAAGACAAACTTAAACAAAACGGAACCCGGTTAACTTGGGTAATGAAGAAGAGATTCGAGAAATCATGATAAGTATCCACACGGATGAAAAGACTAGAGACGCCTTGATTCAACTCCTATTTGAATTCAAAGACGTGTTTTCTTGGTCCTATGACAACATGACCGGACTAAGTATGGACTTGGTGGTACACAAATTGCCAACCTACCTCGGTCATCCACATGTCCAACAAAAGAAGAGCAAATTTAAATCAGACATGAGTGACAAAATCAAAGAAGAGGTCGCTAAACAACTAAAGGCTGGAGTAATACGAGTGGTCCAATACACCACCTGGCTGGACAATGTGGTTCCGGTGCCTAAAAAGGATGGAAAGGTCTGAGTATGTGTCGACTACCGAGATCTGAATAAAGCAAGTCCCAAAGATAATTTTCCACTGCCAAACATACATATCCTAGTTGACAATTGTGCCAAACATGAGGTACAGTCTTTTGTCGATTGCTATGCCGGATATCACCAGGTGTTGATGGATGAAGAGGATGCAGAAAAGACAGACTTCACTACACCCTGGGGAACATACTTTTACCGGGTCATGCCATTTGGTTTAAAGAACACTGGGGCAACTTATATGAGGGCCATGACCGCCATATTTCACGACATGATGCATCAGGAGATTGAGGTGTTCGTGGATGATGTGATCATTAAGTCCAGAACCCAAAGTGACCATGTGCAGCATTTGAGGAAATTCTTCGAACGCTTGCGCAGATATGATTTGAAATTAAACCCAGAAAAATGCGCTTTCGGAGTTCCATCCGGAATATTACTGGGATTTATAGTCAGTCGACGGGGCATTGAGCTAGACCCAACAAAGATAAAATCTATTCGGGATCTCCCACCCCCAAGAACCAAGAAGGAAGTCATGAGTCTGTTGGGTTGGTTGAATTACATCAGCAGGTTCATTGCTCAGTTAACCTCCACATGCGAGCCTATATTCAAGCTGTTGAAAAAAGATGCAGCCATCAAATGGACAGACGAGTGCCAGGATGCTTTTGACAAGATCAAAGAATATCTGTCAAATCCTCCAGTGTTAGTCCCACCAGAACCAGGGAGACCTCTGTTCCTATACCTGACGGTGCTAGAAAATTCTTTTGGGTGTGTTCTCGGGCAACACAATGCAACCGGGAAGAAAGAGCAGGCCATTTATTACTTAAGTAAGAAGTTCACAAGCTACGAGGCCAAGTATTCTCAATTAGAAAGAACTTGATGCGCTCTAACTTGGGTTGCTCAGAAGCTCCGACATTATTTATTGGCTTATACCACATACCTCATCACGAGGCTGGATCCTTTGAAGTACATATTCCAAAAGCCAATGCCCACCGGAGATTAGCAAAATGAAAAATCTTGCTCACAGAATTCAATATTGTCTATGTCACTCGCACAACTATGAAAGCTCAAGCATTGGACGATCATCTAGCTAAAAATCCGGTTGATGATGAATACCAACCCTTGAGAACTTATTTTCCGGATGAATAAATCAACTCCGTCGAAATAATCTCGGAAGGCGCTGACACCTGGAAAATGTTCTTCGACGGAGCAGCCAATGCGAAAGGTATTGAGATAGGGGCAATCTTGATTTCACCCACAGGACAACACTACCCTGCCACGGCCCGCCTCCGTTTCTTTTGCACAAACGATACTGCTGAATACGAAGCTTGTATAATGGGCATGAACATGGCATTGACATGGATGTAGAAGAGTTGTTGATCATGGGAACTCCGATTTGATCATTAAGCAGGCTCAGGGAGAGTGGGAAACTCGAGATGTTAAACTCCTTCCCTACAGAGAGCATGTGGAGAATCTTAGTAAGAGATTCAAAGCCGTTGAGTTCAGATATATTCCTCGGTGCCACAATGAGTTAGCTGATGCGCTAGCCACCCTAGCTGCAGTGCTGCCCTATCCGGGTAATGTTCACATAGACCCATTGGATATCCAAATCAAGGAAAAACATGGTTATTGCAACACAGTCGAAGTAGAACCCGATGTCCAACCATGGTATCATGGCATTAAAAGATTTTTGAAGACAAGAAAATATCCATAGCATGCCAACGGAGACCAAAAGAGAACCGTCTGAAGGCTCGCCAGCAGTTTCTTCCTAAGTGGGGAAGTACTGTATAAAGGACTCCCGATCTAAATCTGTTAAGATATGTAGATGCTAAAGAAGCCGAAAGGATCATGGGAGAGGTCCATTCAGGAGTATGTGGTCCCCACATGAATGGGTATGTCCTCGCAAAGAAAATATTGTGAGCTGGATACTATTGGATGACCATGGAGAAAGATTGTTTCGGTTTCGTCCGGGAGTGCCATAAGTGTCAAATACATGGCGACTAAATCCATGCACCACCATCAGAACTGCATCCTATGTCGGCACCCTTGTCGTTTGTTGCCTGGGGAATGGATGTCATTGGGCCAATCGAACCAAGGGCCTCAAACGGGCACAGATTCATTTTGGTTGCTATCGACTATTTCACAAAATGGGTTGAGGCCGTCACATTCAAAGCTGTCACTAAGAAAGTGGTGGTGGATTTCGTGCATGCTAATATCATTTGTCATTTTGGTATCCCAAAAACTATCATTACCGACAATGCCGCAAATCTAAACAGTAACTTGATGAGGGAGGTATGTGAACAGTTCCAGATAACACACCGCAACTCGACCCCTTACCGGCCCAAAATCAATGGCATCGTTGAAGCAGTAAACAAAAACATCAAGAAAATTCTCAGGAAAATGATTCAAACATCCAGGCAATGGTATGAAAATCTGCCTTTTGCATTATTGGGATATCGCACGACCGTGCGCACATCGGTTGGAGCTACCCCTTACCTATTGGTTTACGGCACTGAAGCCGTAATATCCCCAGAAGTCAAAATTCCTTCCCTTCGGATTATTGTCGAAGCAGAAATTGAGGACAATGAGTGGGTCAAGACCTGACTGGAGCAATTAACTTTGATTGATGAAAAGAATGGCCGCAGTGCGCCACGGACAATTATATCAGCAAAGAATGGCCCGCGCTTACAAAAAGAAAGTGCGACCTAGAAACTTCAAAGTAGGGCAACTCGTTTTAAGACGTATCCTCCCGCACCACGAAGAAGTGAAAGGAAAATTCGCCCCAAACTAGAAAGGTCCATAAATCATAAGGAAATTTCTACCAAAAGGAGCGTTATACCTGGGGGACATCGAAAGAAATGACCCCAAAACGGCTGTCAATGCAGATGCCTTCAAAAGGTACTATGTTTGATCCTCTATATATTTTCAAATGTTCTCCGGTTAGGATGACGAAGGCTTTCATTCTCGCTACCCAAACACCATTAACCCTTTTGCAAACCCTTTGAGCCTGTTACTCTTCTTTGATTACCCTCTTTGGAACCCGAAAGTGTTATTGGAAAACAAAAAAAATGAGATGTTGAAAAAAGAAACAAAAAAATGATCAAATGAAAAAAAAAATCAAAACAAAAACCAAAAAAAAAAAATCAAAACAAAAACCGAAAAAAAAAAAAAGGTTTCCTGAACTACATTCGACTTGATTCCGAAAGGATACGTAGGCAGCCTCTCCCTGGGGTTCAGTCACACCAAAATAAAAATCCACATTTCCCCAAGAGTTTAAGCTGGGGCAGATGTTATAATATGTTTGGTGATAATTTCGCCGAAGAGGTACCAAAGTTGTAATTCAATACAAATTTTTCTCATCAAAACCTTGTTCAAGTCCTTCCGATCAATTGATAAACATGCTTAAAGTTGGAGGATACAGTGTCGAATCTGGTGCAAGCAAATGAGAGAAACAAAATGAGAGAGTCTTATCGGTGAAAACACACATGGGCACCGTGAGGCGACGGTAAGCAGAGAAATTAAAAACGAGAGAGTGTTGTTAGTGAAAACTCGCAAAGAGAACTATAAGGCGATGGTGAGAAGACAAATGAGAGAGGTTAGTTGGTTAAAACCCGCAAAGGGCGCCACTGATCGAAAAGGATAATGGGTCACTGACATGGACGCAGTCCGGGGCAAGGTTTCTTAATCTCAAGATAATAGTTGTGATGAATTTCTGAGAGTCGGATGGTTTACACGGATCAGGCATCCAGTCCAAAGGGCATGCCATGTTCATTGAAGTCCGCATGCACTCCAGATAAGTCCTTCTTTCCTTTCCCCGAAAGGGACACCTCTTGTTTAAATTCGTTGTCCATTCTGTCGTTTATTTTTCTTTTGAATCCCTTTCGGTCTAACTCTGTCCCAAAACTAAGGCAAAGAAAAGATGGCAAGACTGACTTACAGGGCTCTCGTTTGACGTGTGTTAATATGCAAAAGGCACCCAGCCTCGTCAGGGGCATCGAGTCGATCCTGACTGGCCACAATAGCTGATGATTCAAACTCAAAACCTTGAAAGGAGAAAATCAAATTGAAGTGCCTATAAAGGCGAATGAAGTTGAAAGGTTGAACCCCGCATGGCTAACCATCTTGGAAAGGTTTGAAAAGCCGAAGTATTCCAATTGACCTAAAGTTACAGTTGGAATAAAAGTCAGAAGTGAAAGGACAATAAAGGCGAAATAAAGTTGGAAAGGTTAAGTCCCACACGACTAACCGTCGCAGCAGAATTTGAGGGGGCCAAAACTCCCCCCCCCCCCGATACTCTGGAAATCCAAAAGAAAAACAAGTGAAAAAGCCTACAAAGGCAAAAATAAAATGTTGGGTCCCACGTGACGGATCCCCATGGTAAAATCTAAGAAGCCAAAGTCCTCGGGATTGGAGATGAAACCCAATCCCCAGCAAGAAAGCAAGCAAGTGATTGAGATCTTCATCAAAAGAACTGAGATCAAGCAGTTGAAAATCAAGGCCGCAAAACCAACCACCATTTCAAACTAACAAATTGTTCTTTGTTTGAAGATGGGAAACGGGTGCAAAAGCGACCATGCAAAAGAAGGTGCAATCAAAAGGAATGGCGTGAAAGCTAGAAGGAGCTTTGCAGCATTGACTCCAAAGAAAGGGAAGTTTCCTCAAAAAAAAAAAAAGAGATGAAGAATTGAAGTTGAAAATAACTCAAAGTAGTATGGAGCCTCCAATCCCCAATTACACTTTTTCCCGACATGGGTGTACACGCTCCCGTAGTCGATGCCAATAAAGGGTATACACTCTCTGGTTGATGCTTTCTTTTCCAATCAAGGGTATACACTCCCTGGTTGATTTTATTTTCCCGACGCAGGGTGTAAACGCTCCCGTAGTCGATGCCAATCAAGGGTATACACTCTCTGGTTGATGTTTTATTTTCCAATCAAGGGTATACACTCCCTGGTTCATTTTCTTTTCCCGACGCAGGGTATACACTCCCGTAGTCGATGCCAATCAAGGGTATACACTCCCTGGTTGATGCTTTATTTTCCAATCAAGGGTATATACTCCCTGGTTGATTTTCTTTTCCCGACGCAGGGTATACACTTCCGTAGTCGATGCCAATTAAGGTATACACTCCCTGGTTGATGTTTTCTTTTCCAATCAAGGGTATACACTCCCTGGTTTATTCTTTCTTTTCCAATCAAGGGTATACACTCCCTGGTTGATGCTTTCTTTTCCAATCAAGGGTATACACTCCCTGGTTGATTTTCTTTTCCCGACGCAGGGTATACACTCCCGTAGTCGATGCCAATCAAGGGTATACACTCCCTGGTTGATGCTTTATATTCCAATCAAGGGTATACACTCCTTGGTTGATTTTCTTTTCCCGACGCAGGGTATACACTCCCGTAGTCGATGCCAATCAAGGGTATACACTCCCTGGTTGATGCTTTCTTTTCCAATCAAGGGTATACACTCCCTGGTTGATTTCTTTTCTCGGCGCAGGGTATACACTCCCATAGTCGATTCCAATCTAAGGGTATACACTCCCTGGTTGATGTTTTCTTTTGCAATCAAGGGTATACACTCCCTGGTTGATGTTTTCTTTTCCAATCAAGGGTATACACTCCCTGGTTGAGGCTTTATTTTCCAATCAAGGGTATACACTCCCTGGTTGATTTTCTTTTCCCGACGCAGGGTATACACTCCCGTAGTCGATGCCAATCAAGGGTATACACTCCCTGGTTGATGCTTTATTTTCCAATCAAGGGTATACACTCCCTGGTTGATTTTCTTTTCCCGAAGCAGGTTATACACTTCCGTAGTCGATGTCAATCAAGGGTATACACTCCCTGGTTGATGTTTTCTTTTCCAATCAAGGGTATACACTCTTTTTTTGATGCTTTCTTTTCCAATCAAGGGTATACACTCCCTGATTGATGCTTTCTTTTCCAATCAA
>ML347284.1:1364-29873 GCA_005239505.1 Nicotiana paniculata
TGTGCCATTTTATCAAGTAGGATTTGACTCTCTCTCCACATTTTGCTCAGGAATGCTCCACCAGCTGAAGCATCAACATTTGCTTTACCTGTATCTGCCAGACCCATATAGAAACGCTACCCCAACATTTGATCTGGAATACCATGATGTGGACAGATAACTAACATACCCTTAAATCGCTCCCATGTCTCTTGTAAGATTTCGGCTGGTTTCTGTCGGAAGCTTAAGATCTCATGGATTTGTTGGGCAGTCTAGTTAGGTGGGTGAAACTTGTTCACGAATTGCTTAACTAACTCCTCCCATGTGGTAATGGAATTTATGGGGAGTGAGTTTAGCCAAGTCTAGGCAGCACCAGTCACTGAGAATGGAAACAACAACAGTTTTATTGCCTCCTGAGTGACGTTTGGCTGCCTTTGAGTTTTGCAAATTGAAAGGAAGTTCTTTAAATGCTGCTGGGGGTCTTCAATGTATGACCCTGAGAATAGGCCTTTGTTCTGGAATAGGTGCAACATATTATTTGTTATCTGAAAGGACTTGGCCTGTATCTGAGGAACCATTATTGCTGTGGCGAAATTCTCAGTTGTCGGTTGTGCCCAGTCATATAAAGGAGCCTCTGCCCCTATTTGAGCGACTGGTTCTACCACATCATCCCCATGATTGTTCCGGTTATGTGCATCTTCCATGTCGGTTTCAATTTGTGGTTGATGTTTGCTTTTCCGGTTGGTCCGGTTTATGGTCCTGAAAACTTTCTCGGGGTGTGATAAGGCTTCAATTACTTCACCAGTCCTCGATGAGTTTCTAGTCATGCACCTGCAACACGTTAGCAAACGTTAAACATTCAATGTAAAAACGAAAATTTGAAGACAATTGACTATATTTCAGAATTTTGTATTTCTTCCAACTCAATTGATAATACCGTTAATTCCCCGACAACGGCGCCAAAATTTGATCACGCTCAACAATGTCTAATAAAAGACTAAGCGGACGTTGCAAATATAATCCGGGGTATTATGTTCAGAGTCGATCCCACAGGGAATTTACGTATCAATTAATTCGTCAGAATATGCAACTTTTACTCAATCAATTCTCTCAAGACTTTTTAATATAAATTGGTGATNATATTTCTTATAGTTTAATTAATCGTCTCTATCAATCATGGACACTCTATCTACCATAAATCTCTATCAAGTAATTATGATAATTTATTAGACGCATTCTCTCAAGTTATGCTAGCTAGATTGCAATACAGTTCACTTTAGATTGCACCCGAGGTATTGTTATCTCTAATCCAACCTCTAAACCCTCGGTTATGACTTTCGTCTATACTCNTAGATTGCACCCGAGGTATTGTTATCTCTAATCCAACCTCTAAACCCTCGGTTATGACTTTCGTCTACAGTCCGGGAATGGTGTTGTTCAAACAATTACCTAAATATGAACTCTCTCTCAAGTAGATACATAATAATTAGGAACAGCTAATTGAGGGCCCTTCAATCAACTACATCAAGAACGTAATAGAACAAATAGAAATTAATCAACCAAAATATATTAATATCACAACAAATTCATCCCCAACGGGTACGGATTCCACCAAAACCCTAGATTAAGAAATTAGCTACTCATATTCATAAGAATCAATTCTAAAATAACTTGCATAATTGNAGGCGTTTGGACCCTAACGCTTGGCTAACGCCAGGCTAGGGCTGACGTTTGGACCCTAAAGCCAGGCATGGGATGGCTTTTGGACTCTAACGCCTGGCTAACGCCAGGTGCACTCCTCCTCGCCTCCTGAGCGTATTTTTGATGTATTTGCATCCATTTAGCTCGGTTTCCATCTCCAATTCACCTACACATGAAATAGACTCTATTATGCACATAAAAAGTGTATTTTTATCATTAACGCACATAAAATGTAGGGCATATAACATGTTAAACCATGAATTCTAGCGTCGCATCAGGGCTCCCCGACAGTTCTAAAGCATTATCTTCATGAGGCCTTCAGGGTGTTGGTTGCTCCCTTCTTGAGCCGGTGAGAGTTCCATGTGCATCAATAGATGTGGTGGATTGTAGAGAGCTGCAAGTAGAAAATTGTCGTGCATGGTTGGGATCATAAGTATCACATACCTCTCTTCCAAGTAGAAGGGGTCGAGACGTTCATACAATGATGTTTTCTAGATATTTGGGGGGATGAAGATGAGAAATTTTGTTTCGATGTTTCTTATCATGGAGATCGTCAGGAAGCGTTCAGCACCATTGATTCCATGAAGGTCTCCGGTAGGTCGGTGTCTTCTTCTGCTTGTTGGGGGTTCCCTATTGTGGAGAAGGTGGTGGCGAGTTGGTATTCTGAATGTCGATCACTTGCTATTGTGTTGACTGTGCCAGTGGAGGGTGGGGCATATCCAATGGTTGTTGTGGAGCTAAGTCATAAAGGGCATCCCGATGTAATAATCTCCCGCTAACCATGGCCAAAAATTGTTCTGTTGGGGTATATTTCAGTAAATAAGGTGGTGAAGTACTTGAACTTTCCATTGTTGATATTGAGTGATATTGCTACTTCTGCAAGATGGTGATGTCTTGTTGATGAATTAGGTTCAAAACTTGGTCTTTTTGTTCTTGATTTGGGATCCCCTCTTGAAGTGAGAATGTTATTTCCTTCAAGGTTTCCAGTAGTAGTTAGATATGGTTTTGTAGTAGTTGGAGGTCTAAATATTGTTGTTAGTTCATGAGCATGATTGGTTGTGATGGGGCAGTGGGGAGTTGTTGCATGGGGGGTTAGTTTGGTTGCATTACTACCCACTGGTGGGCGTGAGGGTGTTGGTGCTGCGTAAGGAAATGTGGGGGAGGGAGGTAATGGTAGTGGTTGATATGAACATTGTTGATGTAGCATCTGTGCCTGTGGTGGTTGTGGTGATTCGTGTGATTGTGTGGGCGATACATTCTTGGTGTCTATGGAAGATTTAGTATGTTGAAGCGCGGTTTGTGCTAGTGTTTTAATAGTATGCATTGAAGTGTTATTTTAAGAGGCTTTTGGGATAAGGTAAGAAGGTGTTCTAGTGATTGGTTGATGATCCAGGCCATTATCATTGGTAGGAAGTTCATGATGTCTTTCAGGAGATAATGTGGCGTGATAGATGGTGATGCATGGCTATTGAAACTAGTTCTTGTTGAACACTTTTCTTTAGGTGATGATGGTGCAAAATAGTGTAAATGGGAGTTGGGGGTGGTAGGATATTGTTGTGGTATGGTTAGGGGAGATAATGATTTAGGTGTAGTATCAAGTTTTTAGTTTTTTTGGATTGGTAGAACTGGGGGCAGTGGATATTTGGAATTTGATTTTGCTTTACATTGTGTATCAGTAGTAGTAGGGAAATCGTGTGTGGTAGTGTCATCATGGGTAGCTAGGTTAGATGGTTTCTTGTTGGTATTGTGTTTTTTGGTAGTCGTTTGGACATTGTTTTACGAATTAATGGGTGCAATGGAGGTGGATGGCTGTGATGATGATTTTCTTGTAGGTCTATAGTGGGCTAGTGTATTGTTATTTGGGAAGGTGATGGTGATGGTTTGATAGAGGTTGAGGTAGGGGTAATTGAGTGAGTTATAGGTGGTATAGGGTTGGCATGCAAGGTTTTGATTATCATGGGGGGTGGGTCCGGTATTGGGTCCGGCTTTGGGAATTCAAAATGATTATGAAGAGGAAGGCCATTGGCGGTATTTGTGGCCTTGTGGGGGTCAGGTGGGACCTTAAGGTTTGGGGTAGTGGTATTGGGGAGAGTGAGTGGTTTTGATTCGCGTGCTAGTGTTTTGGGTGGATTTTGCTGGATTATCTTTTACAGATTTTGTTTTTAATATGACACTGTTTTCCATACACTAGATTGATCTTCATCACAAGAGGGAGTGGATGGGTTACCTGGTGTTTTATTGGAAGTAAAAGCGGTTGAAAAATTGGGCAATAATGGAGGTTATGTCCTAAGCAACCACATTTGGTGAAAATTATTGATGAATCTTCATATAAAATTGTGATGACCCAAAAAGTCATCCCGTATATTCTAGATAATTATGTGTTCCGAGGTCGTGAAAACCTCTTTCTATCTCACCTCGATTTGTGTGCATAGCCCGGGCGTGTAATCTGGAAGCCTTTATGTGAAAAAACTGATAAAATGATAATTTTGTATTAGAAAAATTATATAAAGTTGACTTCGGTCCTGGAGGATCCGTAGGAAAATATGGGACTTGGGCGTATGCCTGGAATAGAATTCCGAGGTCCCAAGTCTGAGAAATGAATTTTTTAAAGAAAATTAATTTCTAAAAAATATAAAGGTTTTTGAAAATGAAATATTATGTGAAACCTATGGTATCGGGCCCGTATCTTAGTTCCGGAGCCCGGTACAGGTTCAATATGATTTATGTGTTATCTGTGATGTTTGGTATGAAACGGACTTTGTTTGGCGTGATTCGAACCTTAAATGCAAAATTTGATGTTTAAAGAATTTTTGAGGAATTTCATTGGTTTTGGGTTTGATTTGTCGTTTTAGTGCTATTTTATGTGATTTGGAACCTCGGGCTAGTCTGTATTAGGTTATAAGACGTGTTTGTACATTTACACGGGGTCCCGGGGGCCTCGGGTGTGTTTCAGATAGGTTCCCAGTCCATTTTCCCTATTTTTGCACTGCTGATGCTGTTTCTGGTTTCCTTCTATGCGATCGCATAGTAGTAGTCGCGATCGCATAGTGTTGCCTTGCACCCGCCCATTTTTCTCTTCACTGCGATCGCATACACTATTTCTCCATCGCACAGTGTTGGCAAGGCCACTTATTTTTCCCTGTTTGATCGCACACTTCAGCTCGCGATCGCACTATGCCTTCTTGGACAGTGGTTATTTCCCTTATATGCGATCGCATGGGTTTGTTCGCGATCGCATAATACCTTTTTGGCCAGCAGCATTTTTCTTCTATGCGACAACATCCTTGTATCCGCGATCGCAATGCTTTAAATCGCTGGGAAGAATATAAACTTTCAAAAATCGGGGTTACACCATTTTAAACCTATTTTCATTTCTAGAACTCGGTTTTGGGCGATTCATTGAGGGTTTTTCACACAAATAGAATGGTTAATTGTTCTTCCACTAGAATTAAATATATTTCATGAATTAGTTCTTGTTTTTATCATTTAATTTGTGTTTTGGGTTTGAGGGGATTGTGGGTTTTGAAAGAAAAGTTCAAAAATGAAAATTCATGATTTGAATGACCAAATGATATCGGAATTGGATAGATTTAGTATGGGTGAACTCGTATCAGAATGGTTAACCGGAATTTGTAAAATTTGTCAGGTTCCGTGGTGCAGGCTCGGGGGTCGATTTTTGTAATTTTGTAAAGATTGAAACTTTATTATTCGGAATAGTTCCTTATACATTTTATGTGTATTTTGTAGTTGTTTTAGTTGATTTTGAGCCGTCCGGAGGTCTTTTCACCCGAGAAGTCTATTGTTTGAGTACCAGATTGTCGTCTTTGAGATAAGTATTTTGCCTAACCTTGTGTGGGGGAACTACCCCTTAGGATTGAGTCTTCCTTGTTGATTGTAGTCCGAATATGGGAGGTGACGAGTGTGTACTCGTACTTATTTGCAATTAGTGCCCTTTTAGGATTCGTAGATTCTTATATTACCTGTGTATGATTTGTAATTATTACATTTGAATCCCTTATTGTTAATTTCATCCCTTCCTGTTTAAATAAGAATTACTTGTTTTTGGATTCTTTCGTTGGCTATTTGACTTTGCTTGACTTAACGGAATATTCTACTTCTCTTATCATCATGCTATATTTTCTTCCTAGCTTGCCTAATTGACTATAATTAGTGTCATCTAGCCTTATAGTTGACCAGTCGTAGTTGGAATATCTATTCACTGGAGTCAAGCATGCCCGTGAGTCTTACATTGTGAATGATATGACTATTCCCTTAAGTGCCAGTTAGGTCTAATTGTTAGACATTTATGTTATTGTTATTTCCTTGATAGTGCCTACTGGGCCTTTGTTTAAGCTGAGTGTTACTCCGTGAAGCTAACTGTTTAGGTGAGATTGGTTATTGTTATTTCCCTTGTCGGGATGTTATGGTTTCTGTTACTGTTTATGCTGTTAATGAAATTGTTTGTATTATTGACTCCCTTGCCGGGATGTGATGGTTTCTATTACTATTTATGTTTTTAATGGTTTTGTTTGTAGTGTTGACTCCCTTGCCGGGATGTTGTGGGTTCTATTAGTGGTTATACTGTTAATGATATTGTTTGTATTGTTGACTCCCTTGCCGGGATGTTGTGATTTATAGGTCATATTGTGGGGTTTTTCCTTGCCAAAGTATTGTTCTTGATATTGTTTGGGTGAGGAAGAGTGTAAAGCAAGAAGGGTGATGTTGTGTATTGTGAGGATGAGAGTGTTAAGCACGAAGGGTGATGTCGTGCCATGTTATGATATTAAAGCACGAAGGATAATGTCGTGCCACGTTATGATATTAAAGCATGAAGGATAATGATGTGCCATGTTATGATATTAAAGCACGAAGGATAATGTCGTGCCGTATCTATTTATTTATGGTGAAATGAGAGTAAAGCACGAAGGGTGATGTCGTGAACTTGTGTTGGTGAGAATGAGAGTAAGGCACGAAGGGTGATATTGTGCACTTGTTTTGGTGAGGATGAGAGTAAAAGCACAAAGGGCGATGTTGTGCACTTGTCTTTGCTTTTTATTTCGTTGTTCTAAATTTGGATATTCCTAATGATCTCTTATTGCATTTATTGGCAAGATTTTACATTCCTCCTGTACGGCATGGTAATTTCTGAGTTACGGACTGAGTTCCGGTGCATAAATCTTAAGTAGATTTTGATCAAGGGGTTTTATTGAAAAGTATCATTGAAAAAGCAATGGTTTAAAATGATTATATTTGAATGACTTATACATCGAAGGTATATTTGAAAAGCACTAGTCTTGCCTAAAATGATATTTGGAAGTCATTTATTTGGAAAGCATCTTTGAGAAGTTGCGTATTTTGAAAGAAACTATGTTTTACGTAATTCTCTCTATTAAATATTCTTATATCTACTTTTGGAGAAAATATGTTTTCAAAGGAAACTCTTCCATACTAAAATGATTTTATTTGCAAAAGTTTTTCATATGAACTGTTGTTTAAGGATTTCCACCAGTTTATGGATTTTAATGGCTAAGGCCCGATGTTAACAAACCGATGTAGAGTTGAGTTATTGGTGTTCTCTATCATACTGTGTTTCCTTTTGGTTTGGCTTGTTTTGTTGTCCATCTTTCTGGGTATTTTGGTGATGTTTCATGATTGATTTCTGTAATTGCCTTCCGCTTTATATTGTCATTATTGTAAATTATTCCGTGAAGTCTTAGATAGAGGTAACGCTCGATCATTTCTACATCCATGTTATTTATCTTGTAGACCAGTGGTGTCTTGACTAGTCCTCGTCACTACTCCACCGAGGTTAGTCTTGATACTTACTGGGCACCGTTGTGGTGTGCTCATACTACACTTCTGCATATTTTTCTGTGCAGATCCAGGTTTATATTGTAGTAAGAGATTCAAGGTAACCTGCTATTGCTTTCGCAGGCGTCGGAGTTACCTTATTGGTATTTATTATTCATACACCATTGTATCTATTTCCAAACAGTCGTACTTAGAAGTAGTAGAAGATTCTTATAGCTTATGACTTGTACTACCGGTTTTGAGAAAGTTTTTATATTTTGTTGATATTCTATATCAAGACTGCTAGTTTTCCTTTATTTATTGTTGATATTCAGTAACTGCTAGGCTTACCTAGTCCCTAAGACTAGGTGCCATCATGATACCCAACGGAGGGAAATCTAGGTCCTGACAAGTTGGTATCAGGGCTCTAGGTTCATAGGTGCTACGAGTCCTAAGTGAGTTTAGTAGAGTCTTGTGGATCGGTACGTAGACTTCTGTACTTATCTTCGAGAGTCTACGGAACTATTAGGACAATTTCACTTCCTTCATTCCTATCGTGCGAGTTTATTTATCTTGAAGTTTGTAATTATCATTCCATTCTCTCACCGATGGTTGAGGACGCGAACGACGGTTCCTGATGATGTTACCCCGAAGCAAGTGCCGCAAGGGTCAGAGACAGGGGACAACGAGGAGCACGTGCCGCAGTAAAGATGCCTACCCGAGCAGCCGTTGAGGAGTCGATAGTAGTTCAAGTTGAGGGGAAGGTATTGGAGGTGCCTGTTTCTACCCCGAGCTTCAGGAGGCCTGGGTAAACTATTGAGCAGAATTGGTACGTTGATTCAGGAAGTGTTGATTCTAGTGCAGCAGTTGCTTCACGGATCACGGAACTATTAGGACAATTTCACTTATTTCATTCATATCGTTCAAGTTTATTGATATTGAAGTTTGAAATTATCGTTCCATTCTCTCACCGATGGTGAGGACGCGAATGAAGGTTCCTGATGATGTTACCCCGATGCAAGTGCCGCAAAGGTCAGATACAAGGGACAACGAGGAGCACGTGCCACAGTTAAGATGCCTACAAGAGCAGCCGTTGAGGAGTCGCTAGTAGTTCTAGTTGAGGGGCAGGTACTGGAGGTGCATGTTGATACCCCAGACATCAGGAGGCCTAGGCATAGTATTGAGTACAATTGGTACGTTGATTCAGGAAGGGTTGGTTCTAGTGCAGCAGTTGCTTCACGGATCACGGAACTATTAGGACAAATTCACTTCCTTCATTCCTATCGTGCGAGTTTATTGATATTGAAGTTTGAAATTATCGTTCCATTCTCTCACCGATGGTGAGGACGCGAACGACGGTTCCTGATGATTTTACCCTGATGCAAGTGCCGCTAGGTTCAGAGACAGGGGACAACGAGGAGCACGTGCAGCAGTTAAGATGCCTACAAGAGCACGCGTTGAGGAGTCGCTAGTAGTTCTAGTTAAGGGGCAGGTACTGGAGGTGCCTGTTGCTACCCCGAACTTCAGGAGGCCTGGGCATAGTATTGAGTACAATTGGTACGTTGATTCAGGTAGGGGTGATTCTAGTGCACCAGTTGCTTCACGGATCAAGGGAGGAGTTCAGACTCCCACAGCCTACACTGCAGAGCAGCGAGATTACATTGGTCAGGTACCCGTTGTCATGACAGCATGACATCTGGTTTCAGTTCAGCCGTGGTTAGGGTACCAGCATCGGTGGAGAATACCTTGAACTTGAGAGGTATAGGAAGTACCACCCTTTTATCTTTCAGTGGATTGGCGGCCGATGGTGCCCAGGGTTTCTGAGAGCAGTGTCACTATATTCTTCGTACTTTGGGTAATGTGGAGACGAGCGGGATTGCTTTGTAACGTCTCAGATTCAGAGTAGTGGATGGATTAGTGGTGGAGGCATATGCATTGGGGTGACCTGGACGAGTTAGCTTCACTGGCATTGATTCAGTCTTTCGAAAATGCTTTGAGGGAGGTTGCACCTAAGTTCCTTCAGGATGTACGGCGCATGGAGTTTGGGCAGTTGCGTCAGGGCGCTATGTCACTATTGAAGTATGCCGTTAGATTCAGTGAGTTGGCCAGCTATACACCTCGTTTGCTTGTTTCAGTTAGGATATGAGTCCATAGAGTTTTGAGAGATACATACATTATATTCGGTTCAGCGGGACTCGAGTGTTAGAGTAGGATGACTCGTTTCAGCAGGTAGTGGGGATCGCTCGCCAATTAGAGAGCATGTGGGACCGGGAGCGAGAGGTCAGACGAGATCAGGGAGGCAATGAGGCCTCATAGATCGGGGGAAATTACTGGTCCGTATACGGAGGCAAGGTACGACACGGTAGAAGTTTTATGGTTCAACCAGTTCAACTTGCATTACAAGCTTCGCATGGGATTTCAGGTACTCATGGGTCTCAAGGGGTTCGTATTGTGTGTTTATCCACAGCCTTGACGACAGCGAGATTGTTTTCAGAGTGGAGATGTTAGCCACAGGGTGAGAAGGTGTCTCAAGATTCAGGTAGGTGTGGGGTTGCAGGGTATTCAGGGGAGTAGAGGGCGCCTAAGAAGGGGAGGCCCGACCTGTTGATGTGCTGCATATAGTAGGCAAGAGTCTGATGTGCCAGATATTATCACATAGGTATGTTTTGATGTGTTACATGGGGGCACCAATTGTATTTCATTATAGCTCTGCTGGTCGGGACGAGTTCCCTTATTTGTTGTTTCATTTATGAGTGAGTTCCATGTTTTGCACCCCATTTTGTGTTTACTCCTGTTGGGAGATTCTATGAGTAGTAGCCCATGTCTATCGTTGTTTTATTCATTCTTGATAATAGTGTCACTGGAAATAAGTCCTTTTTGTTCTTCGTGGTAAGCTTTATGTGATTATCCTGAGTATTTTGTTTACGAGTGGTGATTTGATACCCCATCGAGATGTGAGATCAGCTAGCGTTATGATTTTATCAGCTGAGATGAATTAGTGGAGGAATTTCAATTGGTATGATATATTTTCGGTATGTGATTCAGAGTTGAGGACGAGGTCCTCGTGATATTTGTGATTCGATATGTTTGGACAGGGCTGAGTACCGCGGTGGGAATTTTATCAGAATGGTATCCTTGTGATTTGTTCATATGCTTTGCTTCTTCCTTATTATATTGATGTTGGTAAGTCGGTATTGATAGAGAGTTGTGCCTATGGGCTTGTTTGATAGTTCCTTTATATGTTTCTATTTTCATATTCAGTCATTTCGTTATCTAGTTTGTTAGTTTAGTTTGCGGGATGTGTGTCCGGTGGTATCAGTTGTGGCTGATGACTCAGATGTTTAATAATGAAGTCTTTGTGTTCATTGCATCATTATCAGTGTTATGGGGTTTGGAAAATGGAGTTCTTTCAGATGTGGGGCTAATTGCCAATGTCGAGTTGGTTTCGGGCAGCTATTGTGATCAAAAGTGTTATATGAGCATATGTGTGATGTACTATGTTGTGTGGTCGTGCCTTGTGGGTGTAGTCATGAGTTGGTGCAGTTGATTGAGGCTAATGCCGGATATGGATTTAGAATCGGGTCTTTTGTAAATGAGTACAGGGTGAGAAGCAGAGGTATGAGGCTTATCGGTGGTGATGTGAAGGCTATATTGCGGTTGTGATTGTATCATCGGGTTTATGAGGGTTTGTGTCACTCCCCGAAATCCCACCATCGGGCCATGATGGCGTCCAACATTGAACCTGCTAGAGAAGCCAACATGTACAGTTAAACTAGCATAACAACATCGATTTAACAGAATAAGCTAAACCAGTTCACAACTTAATAGCGGAAATAAATATGGTTTCATAACAAAGAAAAGACAACATAATACAACGACGCAGAAATTTCCAAAATCCTTGAGTCACAAACTCATGAACTGTCTATAAGAGTGCTAAATACAATGTCTGAAAGGAAATACATGACTGTTTCTGAAACTAGAGGAAAAACAAGACAGAAACGAAGACATAGGGACGTGAGAGACGCCAAGGCCCACGAACGCCAGCGGGTATACCTTGAAGCCTCTAGGATAAGCTGAAAGACACTCCCACTAATGATGTCCACCAGGTCCGGCTGAAGTGCAGGTGTAACATCAGCACAACCGACCCCATGTACTGGTAAGTGCCTAGCCTAACCTCAGCGAAGTAGTGACGAGGCTAGGACCAGACTACCAAGTAAACCTGTGCAGTTCGAATATATATATATATATATATATATATATATATATATATATATATATATATACAACGGAAAAGAAATATAAGAAGCAACCAACCAATAAAGGAAGGGGAACATGATGTGGGGAGATAACAGTTTCATATAAGAAATTTCAAATAACGAAAGGAACAACAAGAGAATATCAATAAGGATCAGAAATCACAACTTGCACGGCATCACCCTTCGTGGTTTCACTCTCATCCTCACTATGCAATGTATAATGTAATCAATGTAAATCATGGCACGACATCACCCGTCGTGCTTTTACTCTCGTCCTCACTATGAAATGTATAATGTAATCAATGTAAATCATGGCACGACATCACCCTTCGTGCTTTTACTCTCTTTCCTCACTATGAAATGTATAATGTAATCAATGAATATCTGTACGGAATGGTACATCGTACAGCACGGCATTACCCTTCGTGATTTACACTCTTTCCTCACAATATAAAACAATGCACGGCATCACCCTTCGTTCTTTAACACTCTTCCTCATAATAGCAAACAGTGCACGGCATCAACCTTCGTGCTTTAACACTCTTCCTCACCCAAACAACAATCACAAACAAAGGGCAAGGGAGTACATAGAATAGAAATAGAAATCCCGGCAAGGGAACCTCAATTACACAATTAAATCCCGGCAAGGGAACATCATATAAACATTTAAATCCCGGCAAGGGAACAATAATAGTAATCTCAACATCTCAGCAAGGGAGATAATCACTAAAGCAACAATGACCCGGCAAGGGTATATTATAATAACTTTTTCTCTTTCCTTTACTTTCATTTCATAATTTACACTATCACTTAAGCCAATGCTCCAAAGAATTTAATTATCTCATATATTCTCACCATTCGTGGTACAGCTCGAGCCAATGCTCCTAGAAGTTTAAAGATCACAGTTCCCTTCACATGCTCTTTACAACATATAGAAACCATCAATTAAGCATGGAAGTTACAACAAAATCAGAATATTCGCAATATAAAGACTCACGGTCATGCTAGACACCAATGTATAGATACTCGTCACCATGCCTATACATCGTACTCGACAATTAGCAAGTAGCAGATAAGACTCAACTCCTATTCCCTCAAGCTAAGGTTAGACCAAACACTTACCTTGATGCTTTGAACTCAACTCAAGCCTCAATTATAGCTTTACCCCGCGATTCCACCACAAATTCGCTCAAATCTGGTCACAAGTTAATTAATTACATCAATAAACGCTAAATGAATCAATTTGAATGCAAAAAATGAATTTCCCAAAGTTTTTTCCAAAAAGTCCAAAAATGCCCTCGATCCCACATGGTCAAAACCCGAGGTTCGAACAAAAACTCGATTACCCATTCCCCCACGAACCCAAATATGTGATTTATTTTGAAATCGGACCTCAAATTGAGGTCCAAATCCCCAATATTAGAAAAACCTAAGTTCTACCCAAAACCCCCAATTTCACCCATGGAAATCTTTGATTTTAAGTTGAAAACATGTTAAATGATGTTAATGATTGAAAGAATTGAGTAAAAACCAACTTATAAATGATTTGGAAGAAGTCTTGTTCTTGGAAAATCGCCTAAGTGTGTTTGGGTTTTGAAAGAATGATGAAAAGTGTTCAAAATTTGGCTATGTATGAAAAATGCAGGCCTCAGGTGTGGGAAATGCGAACGTGGGTTCGCAAATGCGGACCCTGCAGGTATGGGAATTGTGAAGGAACAATTCGCATTTGTGAACTCCGCCAGAAATTTCGGACTTCGCATTTGCGAGCCCAAAGTCGCATTTGCGACCGGCTCAATCCCAGCGAACCAAATGGTCGCATTTGCGACCCCATTGCAGGATTCCCTTTCTTCGCAAATGCGATGCCAGGATCGCATTTTTGAGACCTGCTTCGCAAATGTGAAAATGCATAACTAATCATGCCAGATTTTCTCAAAGGTTTCAAATGCACTCACGGCCTATCCAAAACTCACCCGAGCCCTCGGGGCTCCAAACCAAGCATACTCATAGCCTCAAAAACATCCTACGGATTTATCCATGTGATCAAATCGCAAAAACAACATCATATACATCGAATTAAGCCTCAAAATCAATGATTTCTTCCAAATTTCATAAAACAACAGATTTTCCAATTTAAGTCCCAAAACACGTCAAACGACGTCCGTTTTCAACCAAACTTTACAGAAAGTGCTTAAACCATATATAAGACCTGTACCGGGCGCCGGAACCAAAATACAGGCCCGATACCATCACTTTCTAATCAGATTTCATTTCTAATTTCCTTGAATATGTTCAGAAAACAATTATACTCAAATTCTCAGGCGTGGGATATCGGAATTCGGTTACTGGCATACGCCCAAGTCCCATATTTTCCTACGGACACTCCGGTATAATCAAATCACGGGTCTGGGTCCGATACCCAAAATGTTGACCGAAGTCAAATTTATTCATTTTAATATCAAAACATAGCATTTTTCACGGAATTTCATATTTAAGCTTTTCGGCTATGCGCCCGGAGTGTGCACGCAAATCGAAGCAACCCTAAATGAGGTTTCCAAGGCCTCGGAAGCACGAAATGGGTATGAAAATAGGTGATGACCCTTTGGGTCGTCACATTTTCCACCTCTGAAACAACCGTTCGTCCTCGAACGGACAGGTCGATGCCTCAGGAGGCTGACCTCTCCACTGAACACGAACAAAAGGGAAACTCTTGGATCTCAATTGACAAACCTGCCGGTCTAGAATATCTACCGGCTCCTCCTCATAAGATAAGTCCTTGTCCAACTGGACAATGCTGAAATATAACATGTGGGCTGGATAGCCGTGATACCTCCGAAGCATAGACACATGAAAAACTGGATGTACGGCTGATAAGCTAGGTGGCAATGCAAGTCTAAAAGAAACCTCTCCCACTCGATCAGGAATCTCAAACGGACCAGTAAACCTAGGGCTAAGCTTTCCCTTCTTCCCAAATCTCATCACGCCCTTCATAGGCGACACTCGAACCAATAATCGCTCACCAACCATGAAAGCCACATCTCGAACCATGCGATCTGCATAACTCTTTTTCCTGGACTGAGTTGTACGAAGCCTATCCTGAATGATCCCGGCCTTGTCCAAGGCCTCCTGAACCAAATCTGTACCCAAAAATCGAGCCTCTCCCGGCTCAAACCATCCAACCGGAGATCGACACCACCTACCATATAAAGCCTCATAAGGAGCCATCTGGATACTCGACTAGTAGCTGTTGTTGTAGGCAAACTCTGCTAAAGGAAAGAACTGATCCCATGATCCTCCAAAGTCAATAACATAAGCTCAGAGCATATCCTCCAATATATGAATAGTCCGCTCGGACTGTCCATCCGCCTGAGGATGAAATGATGTGCTCAACTCCACCAGGGTGCCTAACTCTCGCTGAACACCTCCCCAAAAACGCGAGGTAAACTGCACGCCCCGGTCTGAAATGATAGATACCGGAACACCATGGAGGTGAACAATCTCCCGAATATAGATCTCAGCTAACCTCTCGGATGAATAGGAGACTGCCACAGGAATGAAATGCGCTGACTTGGTCAGCCTATCAACAATGACCCAAACTTCATCGAACTTTTTCCGGGTCAATGGAAGTCCAGTAACGAAGTCCATAGTGATCCTTTCCCACTTCCACTCGAGAAGCTCAATCCTCTAAAATAAACCACCAAGGCCTCTGGTGCTCATACTTAACCTGTTGACAATTCAAACACCGCGCCACATATGCCACAATATCCTTTTTCATTCTATGCCACCAATAATGCTGCCGCAAATCCTGATACATCTTCACGGCCACCGATGGATAGAGTACCGGGAACTATGGGCCTCCTCTAAAATCAACTCTCGAATCCCATCAACATTGGGCACACAAACACGCCTCTGCAATCTCAAAACACCGTCATCATCCAAGGTCACCTGCTTGGCACCTTCGCGCAACACCGTGTCTCTAAGGACACACAAATGGGGATCATCAAATTGCCGATCACGGATATGCTCCAACATTAAAGAATGAGTGACCGTACAAGCCAACACTCGACTAGGCTCAGAAATATCCAACCTCACAAATCGATTGGCCAAAGCCTGAACATCCAAAGCAAGCGGCCTCTGCTGACCGGAATAAAAGCAAGACTGCCCATACTAGCTGACTTATTACTCAAAGCATCGGCCACCACATTGGCCTTCCCGGGTGATATAAGATGGTAATATCATAATCCTTTAACAACTCCAACCACCTCCCCTGCCTCAAATTCAAATCCTTTTGCTTGAACAAGTACTGAAGACTCTTATGAACTGTGAAGACCTCACACGCCATGCCATACAGATAGTTCCTCCAAATCTTCAATGCGTGGACAATGGCTGCCAACTCCAAATCATGCACTAGATAGTTCTTCTGATGAATCTTCAACTGCCTGAAAGAATAAGCAATGACCTTGCCATCTTGCATCAACACTACACCAAGCCCAATACGGAAAGCATAGCAATAGACTGTATAAGGCCCTAAACATGTGGGAAAAACCAATACAGGTGCCGTAGTCAGAGCTATCTTGAGCCTCTGGAAGCTCAACTGGGTACCCTTCTAGGTCAACGTGGTCATCAGAGCTGCAATAGATGAGAACCCCTCCACGAACCGACGATTGTAGCCTGCCAATCTCAAGAAACTCCAAATCTCTGTAGCTAATGCTGGTCTAGTCCAGTTCTTGACTACCTCAATCTTCTTCGGGTCAACATGACCCAGGCTTGCTAATGAACTCAACCAAAACTCACACTACGAAAATTTTGTATATAGCTGAGTATCCTTCAGAGTTTGAAGAACTACTCTGAGATGCTGCTTGTGCTCGTCCTGGCTGTGGGAGTATATCAATATATCATCAATGAAGACCATCACGAACGAGTCCAAATAAGGCCTGAACACTCGGATTATCAAGTCCATAAAAGTTGCTGGGGAATTTTTCAACCCAAACAACATGACTAAAAACTCATAATGCTCGTACCGAGTGCGGAAAGTTGTCTTAGGGACATCGGATGCCCTAATCCTCAACTGATTGGTAGCCAGATCTCAAGTCTATCTTTGAAAATACCTTGGCACCCTGAAGCTAATCGAACAAATCATCAATCCTCGGCAGTGGATACTTATTCTTGATTGTAACCTTGTTCAATTTCCGGTAATCAATGCACATCCTCATCGAACCATCCTTTTTCTTCACAAACTACACCAGCGCACCCCAAGGCGAAACGCTGGGTCTAATGAAACACTTCCCAAGCAAATCCTGCAACTGTTGCTTCAACTCTTTCAACTCTGGCGGGGCAATGCGATATGGCGGAATAGAAATGGGGCTGGGTGCCCGGAGCCAGATCAACGGAGAAATCAATGTCCATGTCGGGTGGCATCCTCGGCAAGTCTGAAGGGAATACCTCAGGAAACTCACAAACCACGGGTACTGAATTAACAGAGGGAACCTCAACACTGGAATCGCGCACATAATCCAAATAAGCCAAACACCCCTTCTCAACCATACGTCGATCCTTCACGTACGAAATAACACTGCGAGTAGAATGACTAGGAGTCCCTCTCCACTCTAAACAGGGCAAATCCGGTAAGGTTAAGGTCACAGTCTTGGCATAGTAATCCAAGATAGCAAGATTTGGGGATAACCAGTCCATCCCCAGTATAACATCAAAGTCCACCATATCTAAAAGCAACAAATCAACACAGCTCACAAGACCCCCAATAGCCACAACACAAGAACGATGGACTCGATCGACCACGATAGAATCACCCATCGGTGTAGATACATAAATAGGAATACTCAGTGGATCACTAGGCATGACAAGGTACGGTACAAAATAAGAGGACACATACGAGTACGTAGTCCCTAGATCAAATAGCACTAAAGTATCTTTCTCACAGACCCGAATAGTACCTGTAATGACTGCATCTGAAGAATTGGCCTCTGGCCTAGCTGGAAGAGCATAACATCGGGGCTGGGCCCCACCACCCTGAACCACATCTCTTCGACGGTCGGCTGTTGGCTGGCATCTACCTCTGACGGCCTGAGCTCCACCTCTATAACCTCTACCTCCACCTCTAGCACTTCTACCCCTACCTCTAGCTGGTTCGGCAGGTTGTGGAACACCTGGTGGATGTACCACGGCACGAGAACCCTGATGCTGCGAACTACTTGGTGCTCGAGGGAAAAATCTAGCAAGGTGACCCGGATCGCCACAAGTTTAACAAGACCTCGGCTGCTGAGGGAACTGAATCTGACCCTGTCGACCTGAGTGACCACCTCGAAAACTCTGATGCGGTGGTGCACTGATGGGAGATGGTGGCGCACTGTAAGGCTGCTGATTAGAATAGTGCGTCTGATAACCACGACCACCTGAAGTACCATGGGAAACCTGGAGAGTTGACTGAAAGGGTCTGGGAGGATTACCTCTGCCTAAAGAATCCTTGCGCCCAGATGAGGCTCCACTGAAACGACCGAAATGACGGGGCCTCTTGTCAGCACCCTGACCACCACCCTGTGACATAATCATCTCAATCCTCCTGTCCACATTGGCCGCATCCTGGAACGATATATCGATACCTGACTCTCTAGCCATCTGAAGTCTGATAGGCTGGGCCAATCCCTCAATAAATCTCTGAACCCTCTCTCGATCAGTGGGAAGTTCATAAGAGCATGTCGGACTAGAGTGATGAACCTGGTCTCGTACTGAGTGACTGACATAGATCCCTGCTGGAGCCGCTCAAACTGCCTCCGAAGGTCCTCTCTCTGAGTAATGGGAAGGAACTTCCCCAAAAAATACTCTGAGAACCGAGTCAAAGTCAAAGGTGTAGATCCAGCTGGTCTGGCTAAGCAATAGTCTCTCCACCAACTCTTGGCTCCGCAGATAACCAAAAAGTAGCGAAGTCAACTCCGTTGGACTCCACTATGCCCATGTTCCGAAGAACCTCATGGAAGCTGTCCAAATAATCCTGGGAGTCCTCTGACGGTGAACCGGTAAAAGTAGCAGTGAATAACTTAGTGAACATATCCAGTCTCCACAAAGCATTTGCTGACATAGCTGCTCCCTCTGCTACCGGTGTTGCAATACCCGACTGGGCTACTCCGGTTGGCTGAGGTACCGGTGTCTGAAACTGTGGAGCTAGCTTCTCTCGCATGCGAGTGGCAGGAGTCTGGGTACCTCCCCCACCCTGAGAGACGGCTGGTGCAGTAGGAAGAAGACCCACCTATGCTACACTCTTCATGACTCCGAATAGACGGACAAGGGCGTCCTAAAGCACTAGGGTAGCTATGAACCCCTCTGGGACCTGAGCTGGTCCAGCTGGGACTGCCGGAACTGGGACCTCCTCGTCAGACTCTACCTGAGGGTCCTCCACTGGGGCTGCTGCTCTAGGTTGAGCCCGAGCCCGGCCTCAGCCTCTATCACGGCCTCGTCCTCGACCTCGACCTCGACCCCTCGTAGGAGCTGTAGCAGGAGTGGCGGGCTGCTGAGCAGAACCAAGGGAAGCACGCGTCCTTGCCATCTGCGAGAGAATAAAATTAAAACTCAATCAGTACACAGAATTCATATCGCACGATAAAGATGAAAAGAAATGTGGAGTCATCCTAACTTTGCAGCCTCTGGGGATAAATACAAACATCTCTGTACCGATCCCTCAGACTCTACCAAGTTGTCCGTGAGTTGAGATACCTAAGTAACCTAGTGCTATGATACTAACTTGTCACACCCCGAAATCCCACCATCGGGCAGTGATGGCGTCTAATGTTGAACCCGCTAGACAAGCCAACGTGTACAATTAAACTAGCATAGCAACATTGATTTAACAGAATAAGCTAAAACAGTTCACAACTTAACAACGGAAATAAATATGGTTTCATAACTAAGTAAAGACAACATAATACAACGACTCAGAAATTTCCCAAAACCTGGACTCACAAACTCACGAACTGTCTATAAGAGTGCTAAATACAAAGTCTGAAAGGAAAAACATGATTGTCTCTTAAACTACAGGAAAAATAAGACAGAAACGAAGACATAGGTATGGGAGAGATGCCAAGGCCCACGAACGCCAGTGGGTATACGTTGAAGCCTCTAGGATAAGCTGAAAGACACTCCCACCAATGATGTCCACCGGGTTCGGCTGCGTAATATGCACAACATAAAGAAGTGCAGGTGTAGCATCAGTACAACCGACCCCATGTACTGGTAAATGCCTAGCCTAACCTCGGCGAAGTAGTGACGAGTCTTGGACCAGACTACCAAGTAAACCTGTGTAGTTCGAATATATATATATACAACGGAAAAGACATACAGGAAGTAATCAACCAATAAAGGAAGGGAAACATGTTGTGGGGAGATAACAATTTCATATAAGAAATTTCAAATAAAGAAAGGAGCAACAAGGCCAAAATATCAATAAGGATCAGAAATCACAACTTGCACGGCATCACCCTTCATGGTTTTACTCTCGTCCTCACTATGCAATGTATAATGTAATCAATGTAAATCATGGCACGACATCACCCTTCGTACTTTTACTCTCTTTTCTCACTATGCAATGTATAATGTAATCAATGAATATCTGTACGGAATGGTACATCATACGGCACGGCATCACCCTTCGTGATTTACACTCTTTCCTCACAATATAAAATAATGCACGACATCACCCTTCGTGCTTTAACACTCTTCCTCACAATAGCAAACAGTGCACGGCATCACCATTCGTGCCTTAAAACTCTTCCTCACCCAAACAACAATCACAAACAAAGGGTGAGGGAGTACACAGAATAGAAATAGAAATCCCGGCAAGGGAACCTCAGTTACACAATTAAATCCCGGCAAGGGAACATCATTTAAACATTTCAATCCCGGCAAGGGAACAATAACATTAATCTCAATATCTCAGCAAGGGAGATAATAACAAAAGCAACAATGACCCGGCAATGGTATATTTTAATAACTCGTTCTCTTTCCTTCACTTTCATTAATTTACTCTACCACTTGAGCCAATGCTCCAAAGAATTCAATTATCTCATATATTCTCACCATTCATGGTACAGCTCGAGCCAATGCTCCTCGAAGTTTAAAGATGAAAATTCCCTTCACATGGTCTTTACAACATATAGAAACAATCAATTAAGCATGGAAGTTACAAAAAAATCAGAATATTCGCAATATAAAGACTCACGATCATGCTAGACACCAACGTATAGATGCTCGTCACCATGCCTATACATCGTACACGACAATTAGCAAGTAGCAGATAAGACTCAACTCCTATTCCCTCAAGCTAAGGTTAGACAAAACACTTACCTAGATGATTTGAACTCAACTCAAGCCTCGATTATAGCTTTACCCCTCGATTCCACCAC
Organism: Nicotiana paniculata; assembly: GCA_005239505.1. Lineage (NCBI taxonomy): Eukaryota > Viridiplantae > Streptophyta > Magnoliopsida > Solanales > Solanaceae > Nicotiana > Nicotiana paniculata. Next base: position 22,498 of record ML347284.1, read on the forward strand.
AAATCCTCTCGAATCTAGTCACAATTTACTTAATTAAATCAATAAACGCTAAATGAATCAATTTGAATAAAAAAAAAATGAATTTCCCAATGTTTTTCCCAAAAAGTCCAAAATCGCCCCCGGGCCCCTATGGTCAAAACCCGATGTTCGAACCAAAACCCGATTACCCGTTCCCCCACGAACCCAAATATGTGATTTATTTTTAAATCGGACCTCAAATTGAGGTCAAAATCCCCAATTTTAGAAAAACCTAAGTTCTACCCAAATCCCCCAATTTCACCCATGGAAATATTTGATTTTAAGTTGAAAACATGTTAAACGATGTTAATGAATGAAATAATTGAGTAAAAACCAACTTACAAATTATTTGGAAGAAGTCTTGTTCTTGGAAAACCTCCTAAGTGTGTTTGGGTTTTGAAAGAATGATGAAAAGTGTTCAAAATTTGGCTAAGTATGAAAAATGCAGGACTCAGATGTGGGAAATGCGAACGCGGGTTCGCATTTGCAAACCCTGCAGGTATGGGAATTGCGAAGGAACAGTTCGCTTTTGCGAACTCCGCCAGAAATTTTGGACTTCGCATTTGCGAGCCTAAAGTCGTATTTGTGACCGGCTCAACCCCAACGAACCAAACGGTCGCATTTGCGACCCTAGTGCAGGATTCCCTTTCTTCGCAATTGCGATGCCAGGCTCCCATTTGCGAGACCTACTTCACAAAGGCGAAAAATGCAGAACTGATCATGCCAGATTTTCTCAAAGGTTTCAAATGCACTCACGGCCTATCTAAAACTCACTCGGGCCCTCGGGGCTCCAAACCAAACATACACACAGCCTCAAAAACATCCTACGGACTTATCCATGCGATCAAATCACAAAAACAACATCATATACATCGAATTAAGCCTCAAAATCCATGATTTCTTACAGAAAGTGCTTAAACCATATATAAGACTTGTACCAGGCGCCGGAACAAAAATACGGGCCCGATACCATCACTTCCTAATCAGATTTCATTTCCAATTTCCTTGAATATCTTCAGAAAACAAATTTACTCAAAAATTTATATCTCGGGTTTGAGACCTCGGAATTCGATTCCGGGCATATGCCCAAGTCCCATACTTTCCTTCCGACCCTCCGGGATCGTCAAATCACGGGTCTGGGTCCGTTTACCCAAAATATTGACCGAAGTCAAATTTATTCATTTTGATATCAAAACTTAGCATTTTTCATAGAGTTTCATATTTAAGCTTTCCGGATACGTGCCCGCAATGTGCACGCAAATTGAGGCAGCCCTAAATGAGGTTTCCAAGGCCTCGGAAGCACAGAATGGGTAAGAAAATAGGTGATGACCCTTTGGGTCGTCACAGTTTGGGTGACGTGGGATCACCTGTGCGTATGTGTTAGAAGTGTACCATCAGTGATTGGATGAGTTCAAGGTGAATCTTGGCACGTTTGAGGATGAAGGTTTGTTTAAGAAGGGGAGGATGTGATGACCCAAAAGGTCATCCCATATATTCTAGCTAATTCTGTGTTCCGAAGTCGTGAAAACCTCCTTCTATCTCAACTCGATTTTGCATGCGCAACTCGAGCATGTAGCCTGGAAGCCTTTACGTGAAAAACTGATAAAAATGTTATTTTGTATTAGAAAAAATATATAATGTTGTCTTCAGTCAAGTATTTTGGTAAACAGACCCGGACCCGTTATTTGACGATCTCGGAGGGTCCGTAGGAAAATATGGGACTTGGGCGTATGCCCGGAATCGAATTCCGAGATCCCAAGTCCGAGATATGAATTTTTTAAAGAAAGTTATATTCTGAAAAATAGAAAGATTTTTGAAAATGAAATGTTATGTGAAACTTGCGGTATCGGGCATGTATCTTTGTTCCGGAGCCAGGTACAGGTTCGATATGATTTATATGTGTTATCTGTGAAGTTTGGTATGAAACGGACTTTGTTTGGCGTGATTCGGACCTTAAATGCAAAAATTTGATGTTTAAAGAAGTTTTGAGGAATTTCATTGATTTTTGGTTTGATTCGTCATTTTAGTGCTATTTTATGTGATTTGGAACCTCGAGCTAGTCTGTATTAGGTTAAAGACTTGTTTGTGCATTGAGACGTGGTCCCGAGGGCCTCGGCCCTGGGGTGTGTTTTAGATAGGTTCCGGGTCCTTTTTCCCTATTTTTGCATTGCTGATGTTGTTCTGGTTTCGTTCAATGAGTTCACATACTAGTAGCCGCGATCGCATAGTGTTGCCTTGCACCCGCCCATTTTTCTCTTCACTGCGATCGCATACACTATTTTGCGATCGCACAGTGTGGTCAAGGCCATTTCTTTTTTCCTATGTGATCGCACCCTTCAGCTCGCGATCACACTGTGCATTCTTGGACAGTGGTCATCTCCCTTATATGTGATCGCATGGGTTTGTTCGCGATCTCATAGTACCTTTTTGGCCAGCAACATTTTTCTTCTATGCGATTGCGTCCTTGTATCCACGATCGCAATGCTATAAATCACTGGGCAGAATATAAACTTCCAAAAATCGGAGTTTCACCATTTTAAACCTATTTTGACTTCTAGAACCGGTTTTGGGCGATTCGTTGAGGATTTTTCACACAAATCGAATGGGTAAGTGTTCTTCCACTAGAATTGAATATATTTCATGAATGTTCTTTTATCATTTAATTTGTGTTTTGGGTTGAGGGGATTTTAGGTTTTGAAAGAAAACTAATAAAATGAAAATTCATGATTTGAATGACCAAATGATATCGGAATTGGATAGATTTAGTATGGGTAAACTCGTATCGGAATGGGTAACCAGAATTTGTAAAAAAATCTGGGTTCCGAGGTGCGGGCCTAGGGGTCGATTTTTGTAATTTTGTAAAGATTGAAACTTTATTAGTCAGAATAGTTCCTCATACATTTTATGTGTATTTTGAAGTTGTTTTAGCTGATTTTGAGCCGTCCGGAGGTCCTTTCGCTCGAGAAGTCTATTTTTTGAGTACCTGATTGTCGCCTTTGAGGTAAGTATCTTGCATAACCTTGTGTGGGGGAACTACCCCTTAGGATTGAGTCTTTCTTGTTGATTGTAGTCTGAGTATGCGAGGTGACGAGTGTGTACTCATACTTATTTGCAATTAGATTTCCCTTTTAGCATTCATAGATTCTAATATTACCTGTGTATGATTTGTAATTGTTACATTTGAATCCTTGGTTATTAATTTCATCCCTTCCTGTTTAAATTAGAATTACTTTATTTTTGGATTCTTTCGTTGGCTATTTGACTTTGCTTGACTTAAATGAATATTCTACTTCTCTTATCATCATGCTATATTTTCTTCCTAGCTTGCCTAATTGACTATAATTAGTGTAATCTCGCCTTATAGTTGACCAGCTGTAGTTGGAACATCTATTCGTTAGAGTCAAGCATGCACATGAGTCTTACATTGTGAATGATATGACTATTCCCTTAAGTGACACTTAGGTCTAATTGTTAGATATTTATGTTATTGTTATTTCCTTGATGTTGCCTACTGGGCCTTTGTTTAAGCTGAGTGTTATTCCGTGAAGCTAACGTTTAGGTGAGATTGGTTATAGTTGTTTCCCTTGCCGGGATATTATGGTTGTTGTTAATGATATGGTTTGTATTTTTGACTCCCTTTCCGGGATGTGATGGTTTCTATTACTGTTTATGCTGTTAATGATATTGTTTGTACTGTTGACTCCCTTGTCGGGATGTTGTGGTTTCTATTACTGGTTATGCTATTAATGATATTGTTTGTATTGTTGACTCCCTTGCCGGGATGTGGTGATTTATGGGTCATATTGTTGATTTTTTTCCTTGCCAAACTGTTATTCTTGATATTGTTTGGGTGAGGAAGAGTGTAAAGCACGAAGGGTGATGTCGTGTATTGTGAGGATAAGAGTGTTAAAGCACGAAGGGTGATTCCGTGCCATGTTATGATAATAAAGAACGAATGATAATGTCGTGCCTCGTTATGATATTAAAGCACGAAGGATAATGCCGTGCCATGTTATGATATTAAAGCACGAAGGATAATGCCGTGTCGTATCTATTTCGTTATGGTGAGAATGAGAGTAAAGCACGAAGGGTGATGCCGTGCACTTGGTTTGGTGAGGATGAGAGTAAAAGCACGAAGGTTGATGCCGTGCACTTATCTTTGCATTTTATTTTGTTGTTCTAAATTTGGATATTCCTATTGATCTCTACTGCATTTATTTGCAAGGTTTGATATTCCTCCTGTGCGGCATGGTAATTTCTGAGTTACGATATGTTCCGGTGGATAAATATTGAGGATATTTTGATCAAGGGATTTTATTGAAAAGTACCATTGAAAAAACAATGGTTTGAAATGATTATATCTTAATGGCTTATACATCGAAGGTATATTTGAAAAGCACTAGTCTTGCCTAAAATGATATTTGAAAGTCATTTATTGGGAAAGCATCTTTGAGAAGTTTCGTATTTTGAAAGAAACTATGTTTTACGTAATTCTCTCTATTAAATATTCTTATATCTACTTTTGGAGAAAATATGTTTTCAAAGGAAATCTTCCATACCAAAATAATTTTATTTGCAAAAGTTTTTCATATGAACTGTTGTTTAAAGATTTCCACCAGCTTATGGATTTTAGCGGCTAAGGCCCGATGTTAACAAAACGATGTAGAGTTGAGTTATTGGTGTTCTTTATTATACTGTGTTTCCTTTCGTCTTGGCTTGTTTTGTTGTCCATCTTTCTGGGTATTTTGGTGATGTTTCGTGATTGAAATCTGTAATTGCCTTCCGGTTTATATTGTCATTGTTGTAAATTATTCCGTGAAGTCTTAGATAGATGTAACGTTCGGTCATTTCTAAATTCATGTTTTATCTTGTAGATCAGTGGTGTCTTGACTAGTCCTCGTCACTACTCCACCAAGGTTAGTCATGATACTTACTGGGCACCGTTGTAGTGTGCTCATACTACACTTCTGCACATTTTTGTGTGCAGATCCAGGTTCATTTTGTAGTATATGTGTGGATGTTTGCCGAGGAGATTCAAGGTAACCTGATGTTGCTTTCGTAGGCGTCGGAGTCACCTGCTTTGTATTTATTATTCATACACTATTGTATCTATTTCCAAACAGTCGTACTTAGAAGTTGTAGAAGATTCGTAGAGCTTATGACTTGTACTACCGATTTTGGGAAATTTTGTACATTCTGTTGAGATTCTATATCAAGACTGCTAGTTTTCCTTTATTTATTGTTGATATTCAGTAACTGCTAGGCTTACCTAGTCCCTATGACTAGGTGCCGTCACGATACCCAACAGAGGGAAATCTTGGTCGCGACAAAAATTAGATGAGTGTGTGTGCCAAGGAGTATTTCAAATGGAGAATTTTTCCTAGTGGAGCTAATATACAAAGACTAGCGTAACGGCCTCTGGATATATGTACTTTGCATGTGTCAGTTTTGATGCATGTGCTAATAAACACCACTTTTTTCTGGAGAATTTGCACATCAAAATATTCAGTATGTAGTTCTTGTAGGCGAATCCATACAGTGGTGTAGTTCATGTGTGCCAAGGCTGGATTGAATTTAGGTTTCCATTGTTGGATAACGAGGTATTGGGATCCTATGAACCAAGTTCCATGGTGAAGTATCTTATTAAAGATTTCAGTGTGTTGGAATTTGATAAGATAATAGTCATATCCTAAATATACTAAGTGACGGGGGAAGCGGGCATGGTAGTGAGGCTCGACTCACAAGTCATCCCCAAGAAAGAAAGATTCAAGTACCTAGGGTCAATCATCTAGAGAGATGGGGAGATCGACGAGGATGTCATGAATCATATTGCGGTGGGGTGGATGAAATAACAATTAGCGTCTGGAGTCTTGTGTGAAAAGAAGGTGTCACTGAAACTCAAAGGTAAGTTTTATAGAGGTGGTTAGACCGGCTATGTTGTATGGGGTTGAGTGTTGGCCATTGAGGCATTCATATATCCAGAAGATGAAAGTAACCGAAATGAAAATGTTGAAATAGATGCGCGAGCATACTAAACTGGATAAGATAAGGAATAAAGATATTCGGGAGAGGGTAGGTGTTGCTCCCGTGAACGACAAGATGCGGGAAGCGTGGCTTAGGTGGTTCAGGGACGTGCGGAGGAGAACCATATATGCCCCGGTGAGGAGGTGTCAACGATTGGCTTTGATATGTATGAGAAGAGGTAGAGGGCGGCCTAAGAAGTATTGGGGCAAGGTGATCAGGTAGGAGATAGTGCGACTTCAGATTTCCGAGGACATAACTCTTGATAGGAACATGTGGAGGTCGAGCATTAGAGTGGTAGGCTAGGGGGTGGTCTAGACTTCTCCCTCTTTCTACCCGGTAGTATGATAGAATTTTATTTAGGGTTGTTAGCGGTCTATGTTGTGTTCACATTGTTGTTTTGCATAGTTTTGTGTTATAGTCATTTCACTTATTCGTTGTTGTTATTATCTTCCTGGCATCTTTTGTTGTTCCATGCCTGTCTTTTGTTTTTTTTTTCTTCTGAAATTATTGTCTCTTCTGTTGAGCCGAGAATCTCCCGGAAACAGTTTCTCTACCCTTTTCAGGATAGGGGTAAGGTCTGCTTACACTTTACTCTCCCCAGACCCCACTAGTGGGATTTTACTAGGCATGTTGTTGTTGTTGTAAATCTATTAAGTAAAGTGTTTCATTGAGTTGCCAAAGGGAATATAATTTAACTTTAAAATTTGTATATGACATTCTTTTCTCAAGGAATTTGATGATAATGGCTTGATGCCAAGGACGATAGAGTCTAAGTTAATCATCTGAGGAAATAGGAATAAAGAAAGAGTGATGAGATGGATTAATGTTCTCATCATCTAAGGTTAATTTTTTAAGAAAATCAGTTTCGATTCTTAAAATGTTTGGTTATTCTTGTCTGCGCTGATTGTAGAGTCACATGCATAGGCATTAATATATTTGTCCGACAAAACATAAATGTGTTCCAAAATTAGAAAGCAAGACTCACATAGTCAAAAACATTTTTAGTAACAAAGTTAAAGAAGATTTGTGCAACAATTCGTTTATAAGCAGTTCCAATATTAAGTATGTGGGGGACCGATTTATTTAATTTTCTGTGGAATTTGAAAATAAGCATATCACATGGAGAGACTAACTTAATATGGGATACCATTTAATAAAAGCTGGCTTCTAACTTTAGTTATATATTACAAAGACTTATTGGTTGATGTTATGATTATAAAAAGGCTCTATTTCTTACGTTTCAAAAAAATCCTCAGCTTAGTTCTCCTTTCTTTTTTCCTATTTACAGCTTTTCAAGCTCTAAGCGTTCAACTTCTTCTGCTTCTTCTACTTCA